>JAQIWJ010000379.1:0-22585 GCA_034695185.1 Discolaimus major
AAGTGGATATGGGCAGATATAAACAACAGATTCCATGTAAAACAAGGTAAGCTCTATCATTTAAGCCACATTTCGCTGCAATAGCAGGGGGACAGTTGGAAAGGGTTCCTCGTCAGAGTACAATTTGCATAATGGAGTCTTTATTTTAGCCGCTTATTTGGTCGTGACGCCTTCATCGTCGGAAGTTTTGCAAATGTGCAATTTGGAAAAGAGTTACGTTAGCTACTGGAAACGCCGTCCACCGTTGGATATGGGCCACCGCGGATGCGGAAATTCATATGCGAGGTGAGCAGAAGTTTTAGCTCTGATTTTGGCTATCTACAGTCGCTTATTTACAGGCAAGCGAATCAACGAGAGAATACGCTGAAATCTCTGGTAACGGCTTATGAGAAGGTAAGCAAAGCTGGTCTTGTATGCTGGTATTGACATCCTTTTTTCTAGGGAGCCGATTTCGTCGAATTTGATGTGCAATTGGCCAAGGACGAAGTTCCCATTCTGTACCACGACTTCCACATTTGCGTCGAGGAGAACGGGAAATGGAAGAAAGTGGCTGTGAAGAGCCAAACGACGATGGAACTATGGACTGCTAAGGTAAGCGTTGTTGGTTTCAATGCAATGGTGATTGCATTAGCCTTGTTTCAGATACGCCATGCCAAAGTGCTAGACGATTCGTCGTATGATGAAAGCAAATACATCCGTGTGACCGATCGCGAGCAAGAAGCCAAGGATCCGACGTCACGCGCGTTTCCCTTATTGAAAGACGTATTGGACAATACTCCGCCACAATTGGGATTCAATATAGAAGTCAAATATCCCATGTTCATGATGGAGGTAATCATTCCATGTCTTTTCTATTCCTCTTCAAAAAATCTCAATTTTAGGATGGTGCATGGAAATCTGAATGCGAGGATTGCTTCGAAATCAATACATACGTCGATCGTATTTTGGAAATGGTGATGAAATATGGGAACGAGCGTCGTATCGTATTCTCCTCATTCTGCCCTGAAATTTGCGTCGCGTAAGTTTGTTTATATTGATCACCATGAGTTGTCTAAAATTTCAACCATATTTCAGATTGAAATTGAAGCAAAATCGATACCCGGTGCTGTTCTTAACGCAAGGCGTAACGAAGCGTTATTCTCAATACATGAGTCAAGTGACCAGGTCTTCCGAAGTGGCCGTTGCATTTGCTTTGACCGAAGGGCTATTGGTAAGTGGTTTAGCATGTTCCGAAAGCATATGCATTATGATATCCTTATTTCAGGGCGTGAGCTTCCATAGTGACGAGCTATTGATACAGCCGGATATTATTCAAAAATCTCTCAGCAAGAATTTGGTCTCGTTCGTGTGGGGCAACGATTTGAGCGAGCTCAAGAATATCGAATTCATGAAGAAAATCGGCGTGGATGGTGTCATTTATGACAGGTATGATTTGAAAGCATATCCAAATAGCACACGACTCATGACTGTCTCTTTCAGGATCGATGAACTCATTCCACAAGGGAAACGCAATATTTTCACGAAGTGATTTCGAAGCTAATGAACTAATCGAAGATGTTGATGCAGAGTTTTCCATTAGCTGTGATATGGAACTCTAGATTTTCTATTATGAGCTTGCGGTGCATTTTTTGGTAGCCCAGTGAGTGTAACATTGCGATTCGAGATGCGGGAATGATGATAATATATTTCGATTTTTCTTGAAAATGGTTCTTTTTTGACATGTCAATGCGAAGTATGCGCAATCTGTACATGGAATCTGAAAGTGTTTCTTTTACTTGAGCACAGTCTAAATTAGCCATACGCCTATTTCGTTTATCTTCAATGTTCCCGATGTATGTTCCGAGAGGGTTGTTCCTTTTCTCAATCGAATTAATTACGCGTGGAGGCTGAGCTTTAGAGGCTAATACTGTTTCAGTTGGATGAAGGCCGGCCGGCTTTAATCAGAAACCACATCGACGAAAAGAAAGCTGGGCCAATTTCGCAATTTATAGCCCCGCTTTCGGCCTCTCCAATGAATGTATCCATTGAAAAAAGCCCTCTACTCCCTTTCTCCTCATACTAGGAGTGGCATATATATGGAAAAAGATAAAAGCCGCTCCAAAAGATGGCCAGTGGGCTTTTGGATAATAAAAACGGAGGGCGAAGCTAACTCATGAAACTTGGCTAGCTCCATCGTAATTGGAGCCATGTGTATTCGTTATGGAATATAAAAGCATACGGCCCAGACATTGAATATGGCCATTTTTACCCATGCTCCGATATCGGATCGTTCATTAGCGAGGCATCGGTTTTAGCATGCCTTTTAGTCCCCCATAATACTGACTCCGAATAGTGTTGGATTTGCTCGCATTGAAAAAACGTGCATAAATTCACTGATCGGTTAAATCATGATTGCTTATCCACAATGGAGACGTCGAAGAGGCAGTGAGTATGCATGGTCATCTCAGGATATGGTCAGAAATGACCCAATCGCATTTGATCAAAAAGTGACCATGTAAAACTGGTCAGCATCCATGATCACTGATATGGACTGACCAATCCTATCCAGAGCCTGACACTAGGCCTACCTGACACCTACCAGAATCTGTCATCATAAGCATGGTCACTAGTCAGAATTGACCCAATTGCATTTGATCATAAAATGACCATGCAAAACTGATTGGTCAGATCATTGACCAGGACTGACCAATCCTTACCCAAAGCCTGACAGCTTCCAGAATCTGTCCCAATTTTCAGGCAGAGGTGCAGTTTTGATCGCAGCCTCTGGACGACGTCCGAGTTCCGCGTTCGCAGATCGAAGACGATCGATATATCTAGCATCATTGGGAGATGATTTATCCGATTTGGATTTTACGCATGCTAATAGAAGGCAAAGTCGTCATAGCGTATTTTTTTCGCCCACCATTGTTCATCAAAGCGATGGGGAGGAGTATGAAGAAAAGTAGGCATTACAGTATGCCTGGCTGAATTTAGCAGGGAAATGCTAGCATGCTGCAAAACATTGAAGTGCATTCCCAATGAACGCAATATTTTTCCATTGCCAATCTCAAATCTAATGGCCGAACTAAAGCTCATTGTCGTTTTTCTTCCAACTTTTACTATCCTATTTGACTAATGATCAGTCACTCGAGACGTATGATCGGTATCTAAATCGTCCCGTAGGCATACTCCGCACTGACCTCCAGTCAAACTTTACTATTCAAGCCCCAATGTTAGCTTTTGACTTTTCCAAATCAGAAGCCTCGGGATGGCTTTCTCTTCGCATCGTATGCGTCGACATCGGTAAAAAATTTCGGTGCTTGTTTGAATTTGAAAATTCATAATTTCTCAATAGGCATCATGCTGGGAAATCGAGTTCGTCGACTAGTAATGATAATTCAAAATCGTTATCAGTTATTATCGAAAGGCCGAAATCACTGCCTACTAGTAGCAGTGAGCAGAAAAAATCAGATTTGTCCGATTCAGAGAAGTAAGGCGGATTTTTTGGCTTCTGGAAATCGTGGATAACCATTTTTTGGTACATTAGAAAAAGTTTTGCGGAATCTGGCTTCGGCCTAATCACTGACTGATAAGGATCTGATAATATCAGGGTCATTTTCCGGCAGATATATTCTTGCCTTGTTTGACAAAGCCATGCAATGCAAGCCATCGTGGCTTGGATGCCTTCATTGAAATTTGCTATGCTAATGTTACCAGTTTTTCTCCAAATCAAACTTTTGCAATTGTATCAAGATTGGCATATTGCCAAATTGACTATTGGTACATTGATCTTTTATATCCCTCGTTTGCTAATCATTCCACCCGAATCATCGAATAGCCATGGACTAGCCATAATGTGCATCCGCTATTAAAACAGCCTATTCTCGTTCATTTGTCTTTCGGCTGGAGAGTAGGAGTTTTTTTCATCCCACTGAATTCCCCTAGTGAACCGAGGGCCAGAATTGAGAGTGTGCTTCGACTTTTTCGGTCCTAGGGTATCCATAAATGAAAAGCCATCCAAAAAAGGGCCCCCCGTTTTATGTGCATGAATAAGCTGGAACGTTTTTGTTGGTTAGTAGAGGCCATGATAGGCTTTCGTCTACCTCTGGAAAAATGTGGGAGTTTGGGTTGGAATTTGGTTATTGCCTCTGAACGAGACGAGATTTCATTAGGATATTGTAGTTTGGAATGAGTGCCTTCCGAAACAATCGGTCATCTCCTCTGGAGAATTTTCCCTTACTGTTGTACCCACCCAGTGATGAATAGAGCAGCTGAATGAGGGAAAAAATAGCCTTTCATCATGTAGACGTTGCTTCTTATGTTTTCCTCGGTAGGAAAAACAATTACAAATACATCAGGGTGGTTCACCGATGGGACGTCAAGGGGGTTAATTGAAACGAATGGTCTCCCCGCCCACGTATTCTTCCCGACCTCTTTTCTCCTAGCCTTTGTTCTTAGCTTTATTCGCTAACGATAAAAGCCACGGCTTTAACTCTATTGCTTCGGATTATTCTCGAAAGATCCCAATCGTGATTCTAAAATTTGTATTCAGTTTTTGGATGCGTTCATTATTCGAAAAAATCACACACCCCATTGTACTTATTTGAATGAAAGCAGGATGAATTGAAGCCAAGTTACTCCATTTGGCTTGGCTTGGGCTGGGCAAATTGCGTAATCGGATTCCGGCTTTATCGAAAGCCTAATTTAATCATTAGACTCAATCGACATGCCTCGAACGGTGGTTCGAGTCGGTCGTACTCAACCGCAACCGCCGTCGATGTCCTCGCTATCATCCTACGGATCCATGGCCAGGCAACCGATCACTTCTGTTCCTCTGACTCAACTCCAAGGCCCGCAATCGGCCATCTTAGACCGTGTACGTCGGAATCAGAATGTCAAATGGGAAACGGAAAGTGAAAGCGGCGAATATCCACCGCCCAAGAAAACCGTCTACGCAACGTCCACATTACACGATCATAAGAAAACCGCGTTATTACAAAAATTCCTCGGCACTAGCGAGACGCCGAAATCGTCGGATTTGGAAGGCGCGTGTACGTCCGGCGACGCTGGATCGCCCGTCGTCAGATTCAGTGCCGAAGAAGGATTGAGGAATATTGTACGAATTGCTGCTGTACCAACGAAGTATGTGCGCAGATTTCTCAGCAAATTCCGTGTGAGAAAATCGAGTTCGACAGATAAATGGCCCAGATACTATTCCAGTGCTCAATCCATTAGTCAGCTAATTACTAGATATTTTCTCAAATTTACTAGTAGTGCCTTTTTGGGAAGTCAATGTCCGAAAATTCTTCTTTCAAAGACCAGTTCTAGTGTAAATTTTTTCCAATCATGGGTATTGCAGGTGCAATTGGAGATCATGTTCAAAATTATTACTTCTTTTTCAAACTTCGGCGGCTTAGGTATGCCGTTTGTTGAGCAATGTCCAGTTTGGACATAGTTATCGGATGATCAGGCGATTCTGATCATTTTCCCTTGGTAGCAAGTTATTTTTTTATGAGATCCATGGGGTCCATCTGATTGCTTTCCAAAGGCATGCATCGATTGGGGTTTTGGCCTTGCATCAAGCATTCAACTGCGTCATTTTTTGCTGTCATACTGTAGCATACGTGCTGAAATTTTTCTGAGAATATGTTTTGCCAGGTAAATTCGAGAAAGCATTTTCCTTAATGCGGCAGGCTATAAATTCGAAATTTTGCAGCAACGCTTTTGCTAAAAGGTCGCATGAACTTCAATTTCAATGCTGAACTCTTACCAGGCTTACTGTAGTCTCGGAAAAGTCTATCTTTTCAACAATTGCATAACTTCAAATTCTAAAGACATATTCGCGAACTATTTTTGCTCGATTAAGCTTGCTGAAAAGACGACCCTTCGATTATATTCATTCAGTTGCCATGCACGTTTCGAATAGCATTGATCTCTTTTCTTTTATCATCAAACCCTCATGAATATAGACGTCTTTTGAAATTCTTCTATGAGTCAAGGGCTCCGATGCGAAGACGTCGTATCGTTTTCCTCGAACTAAATAAACCAGCACCTTGGATACCAATCGATTTTCCTTGGCTAGTCGACTCATCAGAGCCGCGCCTTCTCAAGCATAATAATCCCCCCCCCCCCCCGTCTTTCGCATGTGTGCCAATAGACCAATGGGAAAAGGGTGTTTTCTTCTCTCGAAAATGGACTTTTACGCACTCCAGCCTCTGACCACGGGATGAAGGCGAGGGGAAAAAGCTGTCGGGGCGTTTCTTCGATTGAGTTAAAATTCATCAATACTAGTGACAAATACATGCTTTCCTCGCTCATGGATTCTATTCAATATATTTTCGCCTAGCCTTCTTTCTTCCCCCTCAGCGTGTGCATAGAAAAAGAGGTCGTATGAGGAGATATCTGCTTCTGTCCTAGTATGGCCACGCGTCCTTTCCTCACGGCTGGCTGTAAGCGAGACCGGAAACGAGATGCCCGCCCCGGAGCCGCCTTGTCACTAGCCGAAGGAGCGAGTAAGGGGGGTGCATGTATCAGCAGCCGTCAATCGACCGTAAATCGACCGGGAGTGCCTCCGGAACTGGGCTTTTTTCTTTCGCTTAACTAACGCATTTTGACGTTGGCATGGAAAATGAACTCTCCACGTGCCACATTTATACATATAGTAGAGCCCGTATATAGAGTGATTACGTTGTTCATTCCGACCCCCCAATACTGTGTTGTGTGGCCGTTGGGAATTTCGAAAACACTCATCCCAACCGCCTAAACCTGACTGAAAAATTTGAATTCATTTTCATCATGTGATCATCCACTGATACGAGCTATTCATGATTATTGGAATTTTTGTATACTAAATCACACCTACAGTACACCCCCCATTTTGGGTGGACATTGACACGCGAGATGATTGAGGCACTAAAAATGGATCAAATCGCTAGGTTGGCGGCGGAGGAGGCGAAGAAATCCGATTCGTTGGGTGGAAGTTTAGCCACATTAGGTACGCCATCCAGGAGGATCGGTGGCACCGTTGGCAGTTTGCCCGGCGCCGTGAAAGAGAAAGGACCATCGTCGTTGTACATATTTAGCGAGGATAATTTCATACGACGATACGCCAAGATGATCATAGAGTGGATATATCCTTTCCTTTATTCCGAGCATTTTTCATGAGTGAGCTTAGAGTTCACGCGGAATGCATCAACTGAATCTGCATCAAAATGCAGTCATTTTTGAAGATCGTATCAAGAATCGCTTTTTATGCCCATTTTTTGAATTAGAATGGTTTTTGTCCAATTTCTGAATCAGCCAAAAGCATGGCTTTCATCACAGCACGAATTTCCTTGTTGACTCGGTGTCTGCCTTTTTCTCATGCTCAAATTCGCCACATCCAGCTAGTCAATTGAGTTTTTAAGAACGAGTCAACGTCTTATTTTTACATTTACGTAAAATGCTCCATTTTGGGAGTAGAGGAGGGCTAGAGTAGAAACTAATGCTCCCAATCGTCCCACCTCCGGTTGAACCATAAATCTCTGGTCAATACTCCGGGGGTGGAATGTGCCAAATTGGCCAAAGCCATTTAGACGATTGATCGCATTCATTGGGGGCAAAAACTAGCCGTTTTGGCCTAGCTTTTAGCTCGCTTTGGTCCAACCCCATTTCTGGATTGAAACACACAAAGCGGGGGTGGGCCCTGTTTATAACGCTCATATGATTATTGGGGAATAGATTTCAGCAGGCATCCCAAAAACTGATGCCAGCAGTGAATGATCGGGTTATAAAAATGGCGTGTAAAAACAGCCGCCTTGCTCGAAAGGCCAGCAAAAAAGCAGGCATAAAAATACACGCATTCTTATCATGATATTGAGATTAGTGATTAGGAATTGACTTATGTTTATATATGCTGATGAATAATCTTTCCTTAACTCCATTGATATACGCCGTTCGAATATTTCATCTTATTGACAATCATTGCCAATTGCGTTGTTTTGGCAATGGACGAACATTTGCCGAGAGACGATCAAACGCCTTTGAGTATGCAATTGGTGAGTCAAGTGTTTGAAAAAATTCACAGCTATGCTTTGGATCATGCGTAAGAATTGATTTGGTCATAATTACATATACCTGAAATTGATCTGATCACAGTTACAGTATACCCTGAAAATGCATAATCCCAAAATGATCAAAAAAGACCGCACATAACTACAGTATGCCAGAAATCACACGACTGAACATGACTAATCAAAAATTACAATATGCCAGGAAATGCATGACACGACTGACCAGTACTGATCCAAAAAAATCACAACAGTATGCCTGATACTATACTTTCGTACAGGATAAAACGGAAGGCTATTTCATGGGCATATTCTGCGTGGAAAGCGCTTTGAAAATCATCGCGTTCGGATTCGTCATGCATAAAGGATCGTATTTGAGAAATATGTGGAATATATTGGATTTCATCGTAGTGGTCAGCGGGTAAAAAATGGCACAAATGACCATTTTGCAAACGGGCCATTCATGATTCCTAGATTAATGACCATGGTCGATTTCGGTGATATCAGTCCAGCCGGTGAAGGCGGCGTGGACGTTCGTGCATTGAGAGCTGTCCGAGTATTGAGGCCATTGAAATTAGTCTCCGGAGTGCCCAGTAATGATCACCATAAAATTTCCATTAAAAATTTATGTAAACATTTCCTTACAGGTTTACAAGTGGTCTTGAAATCCATCTTATGCGCAATGGCACCGTTATTGCAAATCGGTTTATTGGTGCTTTTCGCCATCGTCATATTCGCCATAATTGGCTTGGAATTTTACAGCGGCGAATTCCATATGACATGTATGGATCATGATGGTAATAAAATAAAAAATGGCAAAATTCAAGATTCAGTGAGGGCTGCGGGTTTTAGGGAACGTTGTTTTCGATGCGGATAAACCGTATCCGTGTGATCCGAATATATCCAATTACACGTGCGGTCCAGGTAGCAATTGCTCCGGTTATTGGATCGGTCCGAATTACGGCATTACATCGTTCGATGATATCGCTTATGCAATGCTCACAGGTGAAAAATCTGATCAATCACAACTAATAGGCGAATTCAGATGGTCATTTTTACAGTATTCCAATGCATTACAATGGAAGGGTGGACAGAAGTCATGTATTATGTAAGCAAATCATTTTTCTGCCAGTCTGACTATTCTGACCATTGTTCTATTGTAGACCGATGACGCGAACGGCGGTACATTCAATCGATTTTATTTCGTACCATTGATCATACTCGGTTCATTCTTCATGCTCAATCTTGTGCTGGGTGTTCTGAGCGGGTAAAATCGCTGATTCAAAATTCGGCTACAGTATGACAAGAAACCGTAATTTGCAGAGAATTCGCGAAAGAACGTGAACGCGTAGAGAATAGGCGTGAATTCTTGAAATTACGTCGTCAACAGCAAATCGAAAGAGAGCTGAATGGATATATGGATTGGATATGTAAAGCAGAAGAATCCATATTGAGAGAAGATCGGACAACGGATGAGGAAAAACAGGCTATACTCGAAGGTACAGTATACTCCCATCAGTGTATCAGAAAATTCAAAAATGCCAAATTCTTTGATCAGCACGTCGTCGAGCAGATACGAAAAAACTGGCGCATTTGGCTCAACAATCGACAGAGACGGAAGAGGATTTAGAAGAAGAGGACGAGGAAGAATACGATGACGAAGGTGAAACGCCCGGTTATAATGACGAACCAACTGAAGACGGGGAAGGTGCGACGCTTCAAATCCGGATCCACAAAAAATTCTTTTTAAAAATTACACCCTTTTTTCTAGTTAGCTAGGCACGCGTGAACTTCTCCTCTTCAAAATCTATCCTGTTTTTCTTCGCCCCAAAAATTCATGCGTGCGAGTGGTAATTTCTTTATAATTTCGAGTACATTCTTTTTCGACTGACCAATACTAATCGATGGTACATTCCGAAGGGATACCGGATTTCACGAATGAAGGCGCACTTTTTTCCTTCACTCTTCTTATTGGATTCAACAAATTAGCATGCTAATCAGTAGCATTCTATAAATGCATGCCGATTTAGTCGGAACTTATATAATTAGCATGCGAGAAAGAAAGCATGGTAAAACGAATGCCAGCATGTCGACTTGCATACAGAATTCGAATTTAGTCTTGCTTTCATTGCAATTGCACGGATTCTCTGATCACGAAAAAAATCAATGGCACCGATCGATTGCACCTGCACTGTTTCATTTTTTATACGGATCTTTCTAATCCATATTTTCGGTGTAGGGAAAAAACGACGTCGTGGTCCATTCGCTAAATGCTGGAGAGCCACCAAGCATTTGAGGTATAAAATTTGATCTGATAGAAAAATCGATCGACAGAATTACTTGTAGGATAAAAATTCGACACACAGTGAAAAGCCAATTCATGTATTGGCTCGTGATCGTGTTGGTATTTTTGAATACTGTCACAGTGGCCATTGAGCACGATAATCAACCGAGATGGCTAGACACGTTCCTGTGTAAGTGCAGCAGTGATTGTGCGAAATGTCCAGTGCACGTTGGTCAGCATAGTGTAAATGACCAGTGGTCAGTGCGATATATAGCATTGCAAATGACCAGTGCATTGATCAGCGCAACAGTGACCTGCTGTTTTATGCGAATGACCAATGGTCAATGCACATGGTCAAAGCACATGGTCAAAGCAGAAACATATGCTTGACCAATGCAAAACTGACCCTACTAACCCGGAATCAGCAATAAAACGGCTCTCTTCAGATTATACCGAATGGATATTCTTGAGCGTATTCATGGTTGAAATGTTCGTGAAAATGTTCGGTTTGGGTTTCCGAGCCTATTTTCGTTCATCGTTCAATATATTCGATTGCGTAGTGATTTGCGGTAGTTTATTCGAAGTCATCTGGGGCGTATTTTACGAGGACGATTCATTCGGCATATCCGTATTGAGGGCATTGCGTTTGCTGAGGATATTCAAAGTCACAAAGTACATACACCAGAATCCAGATATCCCCATGGATGATCCAGGGATAAAATATCCATGGATAATCCAGGGATACATCCCCAGGGATAATCCATGCAAGATATCCTTAATTTAGGCATTGGACGAGCCTTCGGAATCTAGTTATATCCTTAATGAATTCAATGCGTAGTATTATCTCATTATTATTCTTACTTTTCTTATTCATACTCATATTCGCACTGCTCGGGATGCAACTTTTCGGCGGAACGTAAGATTAGCATCTGATCGAGACATGCAAGTACTGATATCTCTCAAATTTAGATTCAATTTCGAAGGGGAACGTCCTTCTACGCATTTCGATACATTCCCAATAGCCTTGATCACAGTATTCCAGGTATAAAATGGGCACTTTTCAAAAGCGCTTACAGTAATCCGTCGGTTGTAGATACTTACTGGCGAGGATTGGAACGAAGTCATGTACTTAGCCATACGATCTCAGGGAGGCGTGGAGAAACACGGCATGGTTTATTGCATGTATTTCATCGTATTGGTGCTTTTTGGCAATTGTAAGGGCTTAAATTTCGAATTTCCCGCGCATATATTGAAAAATGGTAAATTTCAGATACATTATTGAACGTGTTCTTGGCCATTGCCGTGGATAGTACGTTCTTATCAGTGCCTTGTGAATGCATTGATAAATCAAATTCTGATCATTTACCCTAGATTTGGCCAACGCCCAAGAATTGACCATGGCCGAAGAGGCGGACGAGCGTGCTCAAGAGGAGGTGTCGGAATGTTCCTCATTGGCTAGCTCACCAGTACTTATTTGCCTTTGTGCTTTGCTTTTTTGCTCTTTTTTAAAATACGGGCAACTTGGCCGAGGCGGCGGCTAATGAATGAGACCAGCAAAGGGGGTATTTTGCATGTACAGTATGATCGGGGGTCCCCAGGAGGAGAGTGAATGAGAGAATGCTAGTGAATGTTGCATGCATTTAGAGGATTCTTACTCAATGATGGATGATCAGTCGTCTTTGTGAAAAGCAAGTACTGTCCGAATTTTGGAATGGCGCCTTAGAGAACAGCTATTGGCATTCTTTGCATTTTCCAAATATCTTTGCCTGCGTCGCCTATGCCTTCGCCAAAATGGGTCAATTGAATAAATCGACCATGCTGCAGCTGAAAGCGCTCGCAATGCACGTTCACCGGAAATCTTGCTATTTTCCCTTTCCTATTGTTCAGCAGAAAAGAAAGCATGCTGCACGAATTCAATGGCTAAATCAGAATTCAATATTTAGCTACGAAAATGTACACATAAGAATGCCAATTGTAAATCTGATCGGCCCCATGAAAAATCAGATATTTTCTATACCCATGCTTTTGAAATCAGATTTACGATAGGCATGAAGCGGTGTCATCATTACAGTATCTAATTCGAAATTCTATTTCAGAGGCGAGAAGAAATTCGTGAGGAATTCGGAAATGCCCCGATGGTTCAAGTCAGCCCTCCGTCCCCAGGAGGCGCTGATAGGAGATTTGGGTACATAAAATCTTACCCCGTATTGATCACATGACCCCTGATGCATTTTCTAGTGACGATAAATCAGTTGCCTTCACTATGCCTCAAGGGAAATTAAACGGATCATTAGTCGATTTACATGGTACTCTAAAATTTTTTCGCAATTTACACATGCTAAAATGAGCATATTAAAGGTGATACAGCACCTCAACCTGGTAAATCTCACGATGACGATGAAGCGGAAGAAGAGGAGGACGATCCGTTCGGTGCGTCGAAACCGATGGTCCCTTATTCGTCAATGTTCATATTATCACCTACGAATCCGTATGTAAAAAATTAGTTCAAAAAAGCGTGTACTGATGAATGGTAAATTTAGGCTCCGCGTTTTCGTGCATAATATCGTCAGTACGAAATATTTCGAAATCGCAGTCATGCTGGTCATATGCTTGAGTAGTATTTCATTAGCGGCCGAGGATCCTGTGGATGATGAGAAATATGTCAACAAAATATTGACCATGATCGATTACGCGTTCACTGCAGTATTCGCAATGGAAATGGTGCTGAAAGTGAGCAAATGACCATGTCCCGTGGCACCAATGAGGGTCTCTGACCAATGGTCAAGAGCATATGATACCAATGAGGGTCTCTGACCAATGGTCAAGAGCATATGATACCAATGAGGGTCTCTGACCAATGGTCAAGATGCTAAAGCATCATGATGATCATTTTGCAGATCGTCGATATGGGCGTGATTTTGCATCCAGGATCATACTGTAGAGATATCTGGAATCTCATGGATGCCACTGTTGTCATTTGTGCATTGGTTGGCATTGCTTATACGTAAGCACATGCAAAAAATCTCTCCAAGCTCACAATAATCAAACCGAATTTCTAGTACGTTCGTTGGTCAAGATGCTAAAGCCAAGAATATATCCTCAGTAAAATTGAATGCTTATCATCCTCTGATCATTGATAATCCGAAAATATCTTCTAGATCAAAGCATTGAGAGTACTTCGCGTATTGAGGCCATTGAAAACTATCAAACGTGTACCGAAATTAAAAGTATACAAATCAACTGCCGATTTTCGCAATGCTGGAAAATCGTCAAATTTTAGGCAGTCTTCGATTGCGTGGTCAATTCGTTGAAGAACGTTTTCAACATTCTCGTGGTCTTCATTTTATTCCAATTCATATTCGCCGTCATTGCGGTGCAATTATTCAAGGGGAAATTTTATTTCTGCAACGATAAAACTAGGAAATTCGAATGGGAATGCCAGTACGCTTAGCCACCATTGGTCATTTCCATATCGAATACGGATGTTTTTTCCAGAGGTTTTTTCTTCGAGTACCCGGACATCGTAACTAACAAATCTCCACGACCACCAGAAATCAAACAACGCCTGTGGAGAGCGTGGGAATTTAATTACGATAACGTAGCTAACGCTATGCTTACATTATTCACAGTTACTACAGGAGAAGGATGGCCGGCGTAAGCGAATTCCGCTCCTGATCACGAGTTGATCAGTGAGAAATCGATTAATTTCAGCGTAAGGCAACACTCGATGGAAAGCACGGCCGTCCATCAAGGTCCTAGTCCGAATTTTCGCGTAGAAATGGCCTTATTTTACGTCGTATATTTCATCGTATTCCCATTTTTCTTCGTGAACATATTCGTGGCCTTGATCATTATCACTTTCCAAGAACAAGGCGAAGCCGAATTGGCGGAGGGTGATTTAGAGAAGAATCAGGTGCGTTGGCGTACTGTAACTGCAGTGGGCGGAGCCACGTCCCGAGAGCCGATCAGCTTCTAGCACTGCCTGCGTCATGGCGTAACGCTGAAAAAAAGTGTCCATTTGCAGAAACAATGCATCGATTTCGCATTGAGCGCGAAACCAATGTCCAGATATATGCCGGAAGATAAGGAGACACTCAAATATCGAATTTGGAAATTAGTAGTTTCACCGCCGTTCGAATATTTCATAATGGCTATGATTTGTATGAATACAGTAATACTCATGATGAACGTGAGTCGCTGATTTTGTCCGCATCATGATCCTGACCGAAATTCCATTCTAGTATCACGGATCATCCGATCAATACAATAAAGTACTCCAATATTTGAACGCCTCATTGACCGCTGTATTCACAGTGGAAGCTATACTAAAAATTATGGCGTTGGGAGTTCGGGTAAAAAAATGCACCAAAAAACGGTGCGAATCTTGTTGATCAAATGCACGCGTAATTTCAGAACTATTTCAAAGATAGTTGGAATACGTTCGATTTTATCACCGTGATCGGAAGTATCACCGACGCGTTGGTGACTGAATTCAGGCAACAATTCTTGAGTTTGGGTTTCCTGAGATTATTCAGAGCCGCTCGTTTGATCAAATTACTTCGACAAGGCTACACGATAAGGATATTATTATGGACATTCGTTCAATCGTTCAAGGTATTGACCATTGGTCAAAGGACACCTTGACGACTCAGAAATTCCCATATTTAGGCATTACCGTACGTTTGCCTGTTGATCGGAATGCTATTCTTCATTTACGCCATAGTCGGCATGCAAATATTCGGCGCAATTGCACTCGATCCGACGACTCAAATTAATAAGCATAACAATTTTCAATCATTCTTCAGCGCGTTAGTTCTGTTGTTCAGGTAAAAATGAAGAAATTTTGCATCCGTGAATCCCTGATTCCAAGTCGCGTGTTCAGATGCGCCACTGGTGAAGCGTGGCAAGATATCATGATCGCGTGCGGTCAAGGAACACCGTGCCAAAGAGTGCCCAATCGAAATTACACCGGAATGGAACTGCAAATGGATTTTGGGTGTGGTTCGATGATGTCCACGCCGTATTTCGTATCTTTCGTATTCTTATCTTCCTTTTTGGTAAGGGGGCGTGGCTAAATCGGCCTGGCCAATCAGAAGCCTCGTGAACTTCGCACAAGGCTTCCGCACTGAACGGCGTACTGTAATCCTGGTATTTTAGATGTTGAATTTATTCGTGGCCGTCATTATGGATAATTTCGATTATCTTACTCGTGATTCCAGTATATTAGGTCCTCATCATTTGGACGAATTCGTACGCGTTTGGGCCGAGTATGATCCGAAAGCGACGTACGCATTTTTATGGCGCATCCGATCAAAATGCGTGATCAGAAATTTTTCAGCGGTCGTATTCATTATAAAGATATGTACGAAATGCTCAGAAATATCCCCCCACCGGTTGGATTCGGACGGAAATGTCCGTATCGACTCGCGTATAAAGTAATCGCGCCTGGAATTTTGCACTTCAAAATGATCGGACCGAAATTTTAGCATCTTGTACGCATGAATATGCCCGTAGGCGATGATGGGACGGTTCAATTCACGACTACGTTATTCGCATTGATCAGGGAATCGTTGAATATAAAAATGAGACCCGGTAAAATTATGCGTGATTTTTGCATAACCAATTTTCACGCGTGCATTTTGAAGTTGACGAAATGGATCACGCTGATGATGAATTGAGGCAAACGTTGAAGAAATTATGGCCCATTCACGCGAAAAAGAATATCATCGATTTAGCAGTACCGCCGAATTCGGGTACAACAATATCGCTAAAATTTACCCAGCATCATAAAATATGAACGCGTGTTCCAGAATTATGCTTCCAACGATTGACAGTTGGAAAAATTTACGCCGGTTTACTCATACTCGAGCATTGGAGAGCCAAGAAAACCGGACGCGTAGTAGAGGTAAGGTATACTGTAACCGCGAATTGCGTAATTTTTGACGAAAACGCCTACGTAGGGCTTTTAACTTGATGAAAATTCAGGGCTATTCGCGATGCGCTTTAAAAAATTGCACAGCACAATTTGCGTATGTAAATATTTGCACATGAAAAACAGGCGATTAGTGATCACTCGTAATTTGTTCACGGTTGGATCACTGTTGAAAAGCACAAGCTTCTTAGGGCCATGATTGAGTGGCTGTAAAATTTGAATGGCTTTATGTATCACATGCTGAGGAGCAATTTATGCACAGTAAAATTGGTGGAATCACTAACAATTCACAATACACCTGATCCGAAATATGGGTTTTTTTGTGTTCACTCTATTTTCTGTGTATAGTATTCAGTACCGCCTTCGGATTCCGAGCGAGCTTCTTCCATACTCGTGTCACCGAATACCGTAAGTACATAGAGAGAGAGAGAGAGTAGGGCAAATGAAAACGCTCGTACCGGACAATCGGTCTGTTGAGGTGGTGAAAGTAGATGAAACCTCTCTTTTTCGTGTGTCTATTATTCGTATTCTGCACTTTTTTGAACCCCCTGTGTGGTTTTTGTGCTTTGCAAAAACAAATGGGGGCGTAGATGATGGTGAAATTCCGGGATTGACAGTAGTTGGATGGATTACGGTAGCCGTATTTGTTGCCTGCCTGGAAATGCGTAGATTTGGATTGGATCACAGTGATTTGATTAGTGCTGATCCATGTTCACCGTTTGTCGTGTGATAGCCGATTTCTCCCTCGCACATTCACCTTTTCCTCAATCCCCGCCAGGCTTTGCAAAGCTTATCACCACGCATTGCGCAATCTGGATTCGAATTCCGGAAAGGCGGGAAAGCTATGCTTGAGGCCATTTTTTGCTGACCATATGCTAATGCGGATTTTTCTCGAATACAGTAATCCCTTTTTCATTGCCCATCCTGCGGCCAATTTGAAAACGCCTTCTCATCCTGGGACGCCTATCAGCTCTAGGCTGCTTTTCTTTGAACTGTAGATTGAAAACCTTAGGCACCGTTTTCTGCGGTGCCTAGCTTTTATTGGATTAGGCCCTTTTTCTTTCGCATGGCCCTAATCGTTGGACACGGTTTTCAGGGCATGGGTTTCTCGTTGGCCGGTCTAGTCAATGCAGCCATGAAAGAGAAAGTGAAATCATTACGTAGCAGTTGTGATACATTGGACAAATCGGCTACGACGCCGGATAAGGAATTACGACCTCCGTCCATGCAAGACATGATGGCGTCTAGTTTGAGGTATGCGCAGAAATCAATGGCTAAATGCAATTCCGAACCCGTGCTGCTGCTTAAAGTGGCCAGAGACTCCTCTGACTGAGACAAAGCCAATGCTGATGGCTGTATTTTTAGCATAGACAAAGCACTCGGCCAAGGTCCAATTGCTCGGACCTTCTCGTTTTTGAAAAATAAAAGCGCCAAACCTAAAGGGAAACCGTACGAGGAGGAGGACGTGAGTAGTTCTCAGGTATGTACAGTAATCGCGATCAGAAATAATTCCGATCATTTGCGGTGTTTCCTCTTGAGAGAAATTCTTTTCTCTTGAATGCATTTTCGCTATCCATTCTGGTCTGTGACTACCTGAAAATCGAAAATATCCTTCCAAGGATAGTGTGTCCTGTGAATTTCCATTGTATTTTCCTCTGTGCTTATGTTTCGAAATTGATGGGAATTGTACGCAGGCGAACCTTGTACGTTATCCGTACTATGAATGGGATCCAATTGTGGAAGAGGTAAAAGATGCAAATTAGCACATCAACACGTGCATGCAAATGTCCAGTATTAAATCCAGCTTTCATCTGATTTTTTGTGCATGGCTAAATTTCGTACAAATATCACTGGTATTTTAGTTTAGCTACTTGCTTGATCAGGCTGATTTTCGATATCAGTTTCATACTGTATAATTAGAATACTGGAAAATCAGCATTCACTGCTTTCTTTTCATTTTGCTTATCCTGCTGATTAGATTTTCCGCATTATTCTATGAGTAATATGATGTTGATATTTCAGAGAGATCATCTGTTGGGTGCATCACCATCACCTCGTGTTCGATCTCCATCAACGTACAGGCGAAATGGGCATCCACCCAATGGACTGACAACAGTGGCCAATATGGCTTACGCATCACCAATGGCCGAAGATCTCATGGATTTTATCGATAATGGACGCGGAGGAAGAGGTGAGGCAATATCGATTGATTTCTATGCTCGGATGGTGATCCCCGATCACCATCAGCTGGCATTACCGCATTTGCAAAATATCGATTGAATTCTGCTAAAATCATCGTTTCCTTTCAGGCCACGCCTCCGATGGCAGCCTCGTCCAAGACGGAGACGGTTCGAGTCGATTATCGATCGTTTCCGATGGCGAGACTCCGATTATGTCCCCATCATCGCCGACCATGCGAACACCGCCATTATCCAGATACGCTGAGAATGATCGACGTCGATTTCAATCGACGTCGTTACGCGATCGTTCACGTACGCCTAGTCCGAATGTAATCGTATCACGTCGACCGTCAGGACCCAGTTATTACGACAGATCAGCCCGATCGCCCAGTCCATCGACCATGACCGAAGACGATGCGCCACCTTATCCCGGTATCCAGGGGAGACGTCGTTTACCATCAACCACTCAATTACCGTATTTGAATCGATCACCAACAATACCCGAACCACCGCGTACGACGACTCGAACTCAATCGTCCAGATTAAATGAACCAGCACCCATAGTCGCGTTCCCACGATTATGTCCATCACCGTCCACTGGATATTATTACGAAGAATCATCGGGCGTGGATTACGATTCGGTCACGCTTACGCAAGACGAAGACGAAGTCGAACACGATCGACACAGATTACCGCAAGCCGCGAGGTCGTTACCCCGTGTCCCGCCGTATTATTCGGATCGGGTTGATCACATGCCATTATCACCGCCGCAACAATCGTACAGACCATCTCAACGTCCGAATTATTATACGTCGACGTCAGGACAAAGGAAACTTCCCGAACCAGTAACAAGTGCGTCGGATGTGGTTTCGACTATACCAGTATACGGACGCCGTACAACGGATCGACGCCCACCATTGCCAAATGGAAATGCGACCACTGGTCAAGTGATGAGCTCCACTCAACCGCCGTCCGTCATTCGAGCTCAACCTGGGAATATTCCATTATCCGATTCCGAACAAGAGGATTGGTGTTAATCCTTATCAGTGTAAAATCAATCCTTTTTTAAAAAATGTATATGTTTATCACCTATTTTATGATAGCAGCGCGCAACCGTGTTCTCGGCTGTGATCAAGGTGTACAGTTCGTTGGTATTTATATTTTCTTTGTGAGAGAGTGAGAGTGGAGCTTTTTCATGTACGCAAATTGCCTATAGCTCAAGTGGCCATTTTTGCTTCCACGAGTGTATTGCCAATTTTTTTTATAATTGACAGGAATCGAATTTATTGTACAGAATTTATTAGGCGAGTGATCTTTTTGATGTGCTAGTATATTTCGAGTTTCTCCTTAGCTATGCAAAATATAATGGAGATTTGAGTATTTGATTTTATGAACATTATAATTAGCCATTTTTCAAGCTTATGGCGGTTAAAGTACGCTGCTAAGGACGCACGTGCTAGCTCGACGCTGATTGGACGATGTGGGCGGAGCTAAAGCTGGGGAGGCCTATATGCTTCCCTGAGTTTCAATTTCTTTGCACAGGACAATTTTGCCTATTACTAGGCTTGTACAGCCAAAATTTAGAACCAGTCCTATTTCATAGAAGAATTCATCAGACGAGTATTCGAAAAATTCAAAACGCCTAAATTTGGTTACAAAGTACTTGCAAACGTAAAGTGGAAACCGAAGTCTTATCACTATGTTCAGGCACGATTACAAGCCACTTTTTCGGGCGTTTGATCTTTGTTTACCCAAAAGCCTATCATCAGATTAGGAATGTAATAAAAGCGTAAATCATGTACCGGCATATTGGTGCGTCCACAAATTTTTAAATTTTACGACCTGATAAAATTCGTGTACGCCCCAAAAAGGTGGCCAATAAAAGAGTCATGCGATTTATGTTTGGTGAAAAACCTTGGACTCCCATCATTTCGGGTCAGTCGAAAATGGCATCGGATAAGGCTGATACGGAAATGGCATCCGATCGATGCGATCAGTCCAACACTTATCGAATTTTCCCATCCATTCGTATACTGATGATATTTTTGGCCTTCTGCGGTATGACGGCAATTAATTGCGGATTCGCCGCCTTCAATTTCGCCATCGTATGTATGGTGAAATCGAATCGATCCGAAGACGCGTCCATGAGTAAATACGGCGGCGAATTCGATTGGGATAAACAGGATCAAGCGAATCTACTAGCAGCCTACGCGTGGGGTGCAATTTTCACATCCATCCCGGCCGGATGGTTGACCGATAAGTACGGTGGGAAATTCGTATTCCTGGCATGTTTAATTGTCAATTTCGTATCCACTGCGGTCAGTCCGTGGGCGGCGTTCAAAGGCGAATATTGGCTATTCGCCGCTCGAGTATTCAACGGCATGCCCGGCGGTGCGGGTTGGCCGTGCGTAATTTCCATGGCCACACGTTGGGGGAGTCCGAAGGAACGTGCTACGTTCATTGCATTGAGTACGGTAGGAAATCAATTCGGTCAATTACTCACGGTAGCCATAGCAGGCGTCTTGTGTCAAAGTACGCTGGGGTGGCCATCCATTTTCTACATTTGGGCCGGTCTGACGGGTGCCATAATCGTCGTCTGGTTTCTAATCTACAGCGATCATCCGGATAAATGCAGATTCCTCAGTGAATCGGAGAAATCCTATCTTCACAATGCGTCCAACGTATTGACCGATTCCAATGCATGCGATCGACCACCGGTCCCGTGGAAATACGTATTATTCTCCACGGCAGCCTGTTCGATTTACGCTTGCCATTTCTGCAATATTTGGATGTCCACTTTTCTGAACGAATTCATACCGACGTACGGGAAAGAAGTCTTGGATTTGAATATGGCCAGTAATGGATTCTATTCGGCATTACCTCTGATGTGTCAATTGATTTCTGTTCTCACATTCGGAACGATGGCGGATAAGATCACGTGCGGATCACGATCGATTACGTTTAGCGTGAAAATTTTCAATACCCTATGCATGGGCGTCCCGTGTGTTGGCCTTTTGGCACTGTCCTTTTTGGATCGAAGCAGCGGATTAGGGGCTGTGGTATTTTGCTTATGCTTATGTACATTCTTCTACGCGATGATGACGGCCGGATTCGTCAGGTGTATGGTTTTGATCGCACCGAAATTCTCCGGTACGATCAGTTCGATCAGTAACGTCTGGTCGTATCTCGCGTCCATCATTATGCCGTACGTGATTGGAGTTGTGACCAAAAACGGGACTGCGCCTGAATGGCATATTGCATTTTATATCGGATTAGCCATATCCATTTTCGGATGCTTGGAATTCTTGATTTTCGGCACAGGAGAAGAACAGAAATGGGCGAAGCAGTCTTCAGAAAACGTTGATACAAACATGCCTAAAGGGATTACTGTAGATGTACTCAAATGTTGAGGCACGTGTTTTCAAGTCTGCAAATGCAGGAGATTATGAAAATCTGTAAATTGTGATTGCGAAATCTGCTACATAAAAAAAATTTGGAACAGGAGAAAATTACTGTTCACGAATTTAGGTAAAATCGCACCCGAACGTTGTGAAAAATTTGGGCATCCATGTACCAATGAAATAGCTGCGGGCGCATGGTTTTTCATTTGCAAAAAAGCTCATCTGATGAAAGCGGTTACAGTATACCCTGGCCTGTTGGAATTGAAATTTTCGTATAGAGGAAAAGAATCGTTGGAAAGGGTATTGTCAATTTTAAAAGCTTGCAATCTCCGATGCAAAGAAGCCGAATATTTGATCATGTCAAAATATCGTGATCTAATCAATCAAGAACGACGTCACATTTTCCCATGCTTGCCTATTTCTTTTGCAATTACCACCGCTAGACGGCGTGGCGGTGAAATTTTTCTCCCATTGCCCGTTCAGTGCATGCATTGCTGAGATTGAGTGCGGTCGTGTTTGAGTGAATCTCCCAATCCCCTTGTCCGAAGTGAAAAGAATGAATAGAATGAAGGACGAGGACGAAGATTCGGATGAGGACGACGTGAATCGTCCACGCGTGTTGGTGCCAGCCGATTTCGACATTGATGCTCCGTGGAATCGAGAACCGCCGGCACGACCTCGATAGTTTATCACGAATGGCGATTTCGTCGCCAGTACGATTACGTTCGGCGTATTCGCAATGTTGACGGTGGGCGTTCAAT
>JAQIWJ010000380.1:0-22578 GCA_034695185.1 Discolaimus major
TTTTTACTTTACCTAATTAGCTAATTTCCGCGATATTTTTGCTTTCGTGCCTTCTGGTAATTCGATGCGTCGTGCCTTCGTCAACGGATACCTAATTTTTGTGACGGAAATGTGGATCGGATGCTTTTGTACGTTTGGCCTCTCGAAATGTCGCCTTTCGTACGTAATGATTAATTAGGCTTTCTTATCAAATGTCGTCGGTGGGACAAATGACGCAGTTGACTGAGGGCCTTTGCTTTTCTGGACGTATATATCCGGAGAAAGGTGTGAGAAGAATGATTTTTCAATCCGTCTCCATGGCGAGAAAGGCGTTTCCTGCGTGGGTCGTCACACCGAGCTTGTGGGTCTGCTGAAAAAGCATGCTTAAACGCGAGGAATTGTGTCCTTTCGCACGTTTCACATCGTCGAGTGGAAGTCCGCTGCTTAGGACATTTTCTAGTTTTTATGTCGTTCAAAGTGCTTATACTGTTGGGAAATGGGCGGGTTTAGTTCGCGTTAGAGGGCGACTGCCGTTAGCTTTATGCTTTCCATTCGAGCATGCTGTGAGCTCCTAGCCTCTTGTGTTTGGGCTCCTATATTATTGACGCATGCGAAAGCGGAAACCAGCCATCGGACGTCTGCTGTGTTCTGACCACGGCACACACAGGGTATTGAATATGTCTGAGAGACGTGCTTTTTTCGATTTTCCTCTCCCTTCCCTTTCTTTACTGAGGCTAGGGGCAACCGAGGAGCCAATAGCTATTGATTCCGGGGGTCCGCTTGGAAATAGTATTCTACGTGAACCCACGTAGCCTTTTGGTGCTGCTAGTTTAGAAGAAGGTGGAAAGAAAGTAATTGTTCGAATGCTCATCGTGGCGTCGTTCTTCTGGAGCTGCTGTTCGTGAATCGACGAAAAGAGATGTCTGCGAATTCTCCTCATACTTTCTTCACAACCGGAAGAAGGATCGCGTGCGTTTCCTGTCATTGGAGGCATTCGCCTTGCCTCGAATGGTTTCTTCCTCGTTCAGATTGCTTTGTTCCTTGTTTCGGAATAATGTAATTCCTTAGAAGTAGGATTATTCAATGACTCCCCGCCCAGTGTCTGACTGGTTCTGATTTTTATGCGTGTACTTTCATGTACACACCAGGAGTCAGATCGTGCTTTAGCGTGATTTGCGGATAGCTAGGCCGATGCCAGACTAGTTTTTAGCGGAAATTAGCCATACTAGTTTCTGCCGTCGTCTGATGTGAGTTGAGTAGAAAATTCCCACCCGATGGCATGAGTTACGCGTATGGCGGAAGTTTTTACTAGCAGTTAAATTTGCGGTGTTCATTCATTGGCAAGGCATTGCGGCGTTAGAACGTGACTTTATACGCTCATTTTCGTTTCGGATTACGAAAGGAAAGCGGCTATTGCGTTTTGCTCCATTTTTTTATTCGAACACGAATTATAACGAGTCGTCGGAAGGCTGGCTGCTTCGCTATTCGGCTTCTCAGATGAAGCGAATTGAGTTTTTCCTAAACCCCCATCCGCTCTCATTATCATTCTCGGGGTAGCAGCCTTTCTTTGGAATTCATTGCCGCCTGGTTGGTTATAGAAAATCGAAATTCCCCTTCTCTGCGAAGTTTAGATAGAATAGGAATCCTTTAGTTCATGCTTTCGGTTAGCTATTCTATGAGTTCGTTGAATAGAAGTGCTTTAATCAATACCTAGTTTAGAAAAATGTTCATTTTTTCCAAATCCAATCCATCCTTTCTTTTCAGACTCGCCTCGCGTGGCCAGAGGATAGCTTGCTTCGCGTACGAGCGAATTATCCCTCGGCTTACGACGTCAACCGCGAAAAGGCCAGGGATTTATACGTCGTTTTCGTTCGTGGGAAAGTGGAGATTACGTTCACAAAAAAAACACTGATCCTCTCGAATTACTCCGCATACGTTGGATTCATTCATTGGTACGGTTCGAAATATTCATTCGACCATGAATCGCATTGGATCCAGGAATTATTGCGAGATTTTGGTGATCATTTTATTAACGTCGATCGATTACGTATGGTCCAGCCAATCGTCGTCCGGGACACCGTCGTATGTGTCGTCGCAGAAATCCATGAACTGTACGAAAGGAAAGATCCAAACTTCCATCAAAGGTACGGTCTTTCAAGCCAGCGGACTCAGCGGCGGCGGCGTGAGTTCCGGTTCGAGTCAAAGCGGATCCAGTTCGAGCACGACGAACGGTCCACGCACGTTTCATCGCGGTCAACAAACGATGGAATTGATCGAGAAGAATTTAACGTTGGCCGATTCTACGGATTGCGGTACGGTGGAAATACCCAAGACTGAGAATTCGGACGAGAAAGATTGCATCGTATTCGGCGTGCTTTGGAATAATCCGGATGGCGAATGCGCCCGATTGGCTTGGGATACGTTTGGCGGCAAGATTAGTACGTCGAGGGTAAATCCGTGTTTATTGGTTCTGTTCGTCAAGAAGGATCAGCAAAATATTCGAAGTAAATCGGATGGTAAGTGACAGTTTTTGCTTTACGGCTAAAAAGCGTTGATTTCTAAGGCATTTTTTGTATTTCAGGACAGTCGGAGCACGGCAGTTCGTACGTTTTTATGGTCGACGGAGGAGCCAATCTAGAAACCGATGTGAAAACGGCTAGCGTCTGCGTATTGCCGGCTTATCCGTCGGGCGATGATCAAAATCAACAGGATTCATTATTGAACAATTTCTCACGAACGTCCGTATTATTCGTCAGCGTATCCTTCATTATACTTATGGTCATCTCGTTGGCTTGGCTCGTATTCTATTACGTACAAAGATTCCGTTACGCCCATGCCAAGGATCGTTTAGCGGTAAGTCAGCTGATTTGTTTTTTGATTATGCGCGCAAGGCCTGGAATTTGGCGTTTACCTGCCTGCTGCTTTGAGGACGCTGCGAAGCTTCTCTTCTATCTCGTGACTGCATTCCCCAGCTGCTTTTGGAGACTATAGAAAATAATGAGGTCCTATTCTTATTTTCAGAGGAGGCTATTCAATGCGGCCAAGAAAGCCTTGACGAAGATTCCAGCGAAAACACTACGACAAGGGGACAAAGAACTCGACAGCGATTGCCCGGTCTGCATCGAACCGTATCATGCTGGAGATGTTATTCGAATTTTACCTTGCAAGTAAGCAAAGCAAAAAACGTTTGATGATCGTATTACTGAGGAAGTATTGTTTGTTTCAGGCACGTCTTTCACAAGACATGCGTCGATCCGTGGCTGTTGGAGCACAGGACCTGCCCGATGTGCAAAATGGATATTTTGAAAGCATTCGGTTATCATGTAAGTAGCCATTGAAATGGATTTCATAGCGGTTATAGAATATCCTTTATTTCAGTTCGGTCACAGCGAGGAGAGCGTTCGAGACGCTGATCAAATGTCCAACGGCGGTCAATCCACTGACGGCGGCAGTGGAGGTACGGGCGTTGGTGGCCGAAGCGGTAGCGGAGCGCATCACGGTTTTCCAATGTCATTGCCAACGGATTCGGATTTGCACGATCCATTTTTCCCAAGCCCAATACCATCTCCGTCGTTATTGCAACCGGTTCTACATTCGACGAACGCCCAAAGTTTTACGATTATACCATTGACCGTGCATCGACTTCACGGCAATGCGGGCGGCGCGAGAGGCTCCGATAGTTCCGCAGGTAATGCGAATCAAGTCTTTTCCATTTGGCATGGTTTATCATGGAATTCTTCTCTCGTTTCAGATTCAGCGGATAATTGGCCGGTCAGCAGCGTCATTCAAAGGCAGCATTCGGCCGAAGTACATCACGCCGGCGTCGGTGTTGAACCTCAAACCAAATCAATGGTGACGTCAACGACTGACGATAATCACAATGATACGAGTACAATACAAAGACATTCGGCCGCTCAACACCATCGACGTCACAACAATAGTCGTCATCGCGAATTGGCCAGCGCCAAACCGTCGAACGTATCGACGTCGTCCACATCTTCATCGTCGTCAACAACATCGTCCACTGGTCAACAACGGCAACCATTATTTCACAGCCGATCTACGGGAATGCTGAAAGGCGTCGGTCAAGTGGATAGTGGCGAGAGCGATGACGGCGGTATTATAACGGTGGTGGACGAGACGAGAAAGCATTCGGCCAAGAGAAGAAGGCAAGATGAGAATATGAACCATCATCCGAATAAATTCAGCGCCATCGTCAGCCGTGGTCGATCGGCGTCTCAAACGATCTCGTCAGCAGCGAGTAAAGCTCGATTGGCCGTCAATTCAACTCCGCCGCCAACGGCTACTGGTCAAGCTACCACGACGACCACGGTAGTCGGACGCGCGTCAACGTCGTCCTTATCGTCCGGATCCGATTGCGTGGTTGTTGGCGTGGTGAATTCGAATAGCGCTGGACGAATTTCGTTGACCGCGTCCAAAGGGAGAAGAATGACTAGGAATATCAGCGTGGAAAATCAGAGAGCATCGGGAAGTTTGGAATCGTTGTAATCGGGAGGAATACGGACGAGATCGACGGTGGACTGAATTTGTTTTATGGACATTGGTTATTCAACGTCTTGGGTATTTTTCGAACTCGGCTTCGTGATCGTGGCCGTCAGTGGCGAGTTTTTAAAGCGAGTAAGCAATTCTTGGGTGGAAATATTTATTGTATAAATTCGCAGCCGTAGGTTTCTTCTGTATTAGCGGAAGTTTTTTACATTCCGAAAACCATTGTTTTAGTAGGATGCTACGATTTATGAGCATTGGATTTTAAAATGGTTTTATTCGAGGTATAATCGATGGAATTGTATAGATTTTATGTATACTTTCTTCACTCGTGGTTATGCACCAAAGATTTCTATGATCGTGGCGTTCTAAAAAATTAATTGTAACGTTTTTTTATATTTCCTGGCATAATTTTTGTTTGAGCTTTCATTCTTACAGAGTAATTTCTGTTAGCTGTCCCCCTGTTCTTGTTTTTACACATAGTAGTCTTGTATGTTTTGCTCAAAATTTCATTGGAAAATCTTTTCTGGACTTCTGAAATAAGATCTATGGAATTCCTATGCTTGATTTTGATATATATGAGAAATTTGAAATTTGCGCGCGTATATTTCCCGTGGAAAATACTCATCGAATTCGGGGCGAATCGAGAGAGGGATCAATGCGAAATTCGATCATTTTCTCTGATCAGGCGCTTTTGATCGGTTTCTCGTTCTCTTTGTGGGCGAAATGGAATTGTTGTTGAACGTTCTCTTTTCGAGCTTCGATTAATTTCGTGGTCAATTGCAAACTGACGGCGTCGTCGAATTTCGGAATCATTTCTCGACCGGTCGGTCCACCGTAACCCACGTCCGCTTCGGCACGCTGAAAGAAAAGGATGCGATCGGTAAAAAAATCCATCTTTGAATAGAAAATCAATGAACTTAATTTACTGGTCATTAAATGGAAACTGGGCGCATTGTGATGGTCAACGGTGGTGGCTCGTAAAGGACTCAACGGAGCCGTCGATGTGGATGTGGTCGGTTGCAACATATCCTAAAAAATTATTCATCATCTCAATCTCCGAGCATCCGGTGGATTCAATTTGGATATTCGATCCAGATTCGGATCATGTCCAAACCCGAATTCTCGCTTTGGATGTGTTGCGATCCGAAGTGATCAGGCCAGCCGATCAAAAAAATCGATACTTACAGGAGGCGCTGATAAACCGCTGGAAATTCCTTTGCTGATCATATTGGGCGATTCGAGTCCGAGATTTTCCGTTTTACACGCCTCCTCAATTGCTTGACCGCTTTTCTCCTCGTCTTTCTCTTTGCTTTTCTTGTTCTTGTCCGAATTCTCTTTTTTACAACACGCGCACATGATCGACGTCAATGCCAATAGAATAAATCCAATTCCCGCCGCCATCATTGGGAATATCATCCCATTTCCAATCGATAAATCCCAATCGTCTTTCGAGTACGACGAATACGGGACGGATAAATGCATTGGTAAATTTTCAACAATATCCAACCGAGACAGACCAATTCTGAATACGACCGCACAACACTAGCGCACGCATGGAGACTGATTCTGCTGACCAGTCGAATATGGCTAGTAATCAGCCAGCAGGGAGGCGTGGCCTGGGGACAGCCAGCTGGGAGGATGGGCCGCGCACTCTAGCAGACATGTTTCGACCAATCAGAACTCGAGGACACACTCAGGGACAAATTATGTATGGATATGAAGATCAAACTTCGATCAGCAATTCAGACTATAGATCCATCAGAAAATCATATTTTCTTATGATCAGATATGTACATAGATATCGATCAGACAGTGACCACGATATGTGCAATAAAAAGGCTACGAAATCATTGGTATCATTGCACCTAATCAATGTGAATATGCACAAATTTGTACAAGAAGAGACTAGTACATACACGAATGCTTCATTTTTTTGAATCGACATGGCTATGGCTTTTGCGGACGTTGTAATACTTTGGTTCCTACGTCTGGAACGATCGTCATTGCGGACGTTGCTGTTGAAGCGATTCATTCACACCGTCGGCTGACAAAAAAGAGGCACTCGTTTAGCATGTGAATATGACCAGAATATGAAGAATTCTTACATTGCGAGGTATCGTGACGTAAACGAATCGTTTCTTGATGCATCGATTGCGACACCGATTCATAGGAAGGCGGTTCTGATTCGTCCGATTTCGGAGGATACATACTCGGTTTCGAAGTAACCTGAAATAAATGAGCTTTGTAAAAACTGAACGACACACGAATCGCATCTTACCTCTCCATAAGAGGGCGGGCTCTGTTGATGACCACTGTCCAGCAGATGATCACCACCATGACGGCCTTGACATCGAGGCGAACCGTTCGTGGCGCGAGAAGAGGCGTTTTCTCGCATCAATCGTAGAATCGTATCGGGCGATATTTCGTACATCGTAACGGGTACGACGACTTGTGATGCTTGACTCGTGTTGCTACTTCTGGACCCGTTTCCGGCAATGGTCGTATATTGACGTTGGAACAGGCGAAAATTGGGCGATCGTTGTTGACGTCGATAATAATTACATCCCGTAAAGCAACTGGCCAATACCAAGACGATGATGAACCTGAAAAAACTATGATCGTGTAAAATTAAGGCTTGCAAAAAAATGGAACAACGCTTACCAGAAATACCACATATTCCATAATGAGAATCGATGAAACCAATGCGGATCGTTGGATCGATTTTTGAACGTTGGTTGAATATCGTTCGTCCTGCAGCATCGAACCAGACTGCCGTCTTTGCAACAATATTGACCGAATCCTTTCGAGCAGTCCAAATTCATTCCAGCGCATTGATCGTCGTCGATTCGATTCAAAGCTCTCGGATGGATAATATTCATCGAAGATAAGGAAATATTGTACACATTCGTATCAATTCCAGACGGCGTTTGACGTTCCATCAACGACGTCGTGGCGTCAAGGCCAAAATTCAGGCTGCATATCTGAAAAAATACGGATTTTCATTATAAAAATTTCAGAATTTCATTATTCCGAGAATAATTAATTACGCATACATCTGTGCGCGAAGAGAATTTTTGCAATAACTGATTTGGAAGCATTTTCCTCAAAAATCTATTGAAATCCTTGCTCCAAAGCAAAATTTGCAAAAACCTCAAAAATTACGAATTACTTACGATGCAGCAAAATATCCTGGCAAGCATTCCGAATTTTGTACCAAAAACTTCGCAGAATAATCGTCGATTAATTTAGTTACGATAATATCAGTATCATATCTGATTATTCCAAAGAACTTGGAGAATTTTTTTCTTTAGAAATAATAATTCGATTTTCTTTATCTGGACACGGCTAACCAAAGTATATTTGCAACATCCAACACGGCTAACCGAAGACGCCAATCTCAAACGGTAGTACCGATAGAAGCCCCCTGCCTGGTTCACAGCGGTTACAGTAAGCCATCATTGTTTTTGACCGTGCTGATTATTATCACGAAATACGTGCAAAATATAAATTAACCCAAGTGAATACATCTATCGGTCAATATACGGTCATACAGTGTACACAAAAAAGAACGAATATATGTCACCGTTCAATGAAAAACGATCAAAAATATCAAAACGACGTTACATATTATCACAGTGGATATTGGCGAATACGATTACGAATATCTCACGGGAAATATACCCTATTCGAAACCAGATCCAACAAAAAGAATAGTTGGCTCAAAAAAGAATTACATAGTGTGTACAATAAATGTGAAGAATACTACAATATTCTCAGCATGTGAAGGCACGAAACATAAAGAAACTCGGTTCAATTATGAAAAAAACCCTAATTGGAAAACAAGTGGCATCAATCTCCACTCAAATGAGCATAATTTCGAAACACTAGCATTCTATACAATAAAGGGAAGTCTCAGCAAAAAAAGAGAAGAAAACAAATTGGGATTGGAATGAACTAGTTATGCAGAATTGTAACCTTTTGAAAAAACTTATCCTATCCAATTGCTGACACCAGCAGAATCGTAACCCATGAGCAAACATCCAAGAACGCTACAGTAAATTTTGATCCTACCTGTATATTACATTCTACATACCATCTTGAGGAAGGGGGAATTCGAGTACTAACTGTCCACTAATACTGGTCGAATATATTCTGTCACATCGAATCCACCATTCCAATATACCGCATGCATCAAATGCCACTCAACGTGAATCCCCATGCTTCTACGCCGGCCACGATGAAATCCTCTTGACCAGCCAGAGGCAAATTATCGAACGTTTGACAATGCTGAGTGCGTCCGTGATATAAATCGCCGTCCAACCATAACCCGTACACACCGCGTCCGGCTCCGAATGATAAACTGTCCTGATTTCCTTTCACGATGAAACTGTTCTCGCCCGTCCAACGATAATAAGTGAATTCCGGATTGAACGTGTACAATAACGATTCTCCGCTGCCGTAGAAATGTTCGGATACCTTCAACGGGCAATTGACGACGGCGCCGAATATGTGATTATTCGTGTCTTTGACCACCAGCAACGTTGGCGATATCTCCTCGTTCCACTGCTGCATATTTCGATACAGCGTACGCAACGAAAATCCATGGGCTTCACTCGAATACACCAGCGCCCACGGGTATCCTGAAAAGAAAGCGATCATTAGATATGCTGCTACTCTGAGAAGCATAATAGCATGGATGCACATGAAAACGGGAGCAAGACGCCGCTGTTATTCATATCCATGATATTGAGTACAGATGCGCTTGCTTCGGATGACCCAATGTTCGGATCAAGGTGATCCATTCATGGGAGTGTCACAAAATCCAACAGCCTTACCTTGAGCTCGAGCAGGCAATACTTCCATCAGGCACCGAACTTTCTCCTCATCCAACAAGCCTGATAATTGCGATCCCTCTGGCAACGGTTGTGGTTCAGCGTCGAGCAAATCCAGAAGCGAAAGGCGCCGTTTGACTTCTTCCACCGTGACGATTTCCCATTCTCTATTCAAACTCAGACTGGCTGGCAAACTGCCCGGCTGATTCGAATAATTCTCTTGTACCGGTGCAGCGTCGTCGTCGTTGACGTCCAGCACGACGAAACCAGAACTCTTGGCAAGGCTGTCAGCTGAAAAAAGCCTCATGATTATTTGTGCCTAAAGACAAACCCATAACACATACCTCCTCCTTCATCCCCGTAGCGCGTCACGTATTCCGATCGCTGGGCACCCGTATCTTCTTCCTCCGTCAAATCCGGCGTCCATTGTATCAAGAAGGCGTACAACGTATCCGCTTTATCCCGTGGTACCGTGAACCAAAATTCATTCTTCGTTTTATTGCCGAATTCGTAATCTTCTTTGCTGTTTCGACTGGCTAATCGGCGTTGACGACGTTTCTCGTCCAGTCGAATGCATAAATAATACGGAAGCTCCGTGCACAGATCGCTGTACAATTGACGAGGAAACGGAAGGATATCTTCCACTGGTGCGAATAAATTCGGATGTTCCTCCTTGGACGTGGCGCAGGCGAACATGCTCATCTGAAATACAAGAGATTTTATAGACATGAAAATGGTGCCAGATGTGTGATGCATATTTACAGCTCCGCTCAGAAACTTATTCATCAATCGCATGTTTTCAGCTTATTCACGCTAATCCTCATGCGCAAAGGATGCAATTCCAAGAACATTTTCATAAATCAATAAATTCAAGCCTCCTATACTCAGAAAACTGGCTGGCATCATTCTATTCTACTCGCGCTCCTCAAGAAGCAGATTTGCCAATAGAAAAAAGAAGCCATTCTCTACTCCCGAAGGAGGAGAAATAGCCTTCAATCAGGTGTAACATCTGCTCAAACCTACATTTGGCTCTGGCGCATCCCATTAGAAAAAGAGAACACTATAATTCCCAATTTTAAAGCCAAATTCTCTGGCGTCTGAGTAAAACCGAGCCTAATATCCAAGAATCTTTGCCCACTACGCTATTAGCATCATTGATCGCAGTTAAACTGGTTTCTCATGCGCTAGAGCCTATGACACGAATCTCGACATGGGTCCCGCAGGAAAGGGCATTACGCTAACCAAGGCTTTTCCTTAGCTCAAGCACACAGTAATACTGTACTCACCCAATGTTGCCTAGCTTCGGCGGTTTTCTGCTGCAGTCGAGCCAGTAATTTGTAATTCTCTTGCCGTTTCCGCATTTGTTCGAGCGTCTTGTTTCCAGCTTCGTCGTTTCCGAACCAACTCTCTTGTATATCCAATACGTCCGAAGTACCGCCGCCGCCGGATGCTTGCTGAGGACTAGGCGCGGCGAATAATCCGCTCGACATATTGACCAAATTCTGAGGCATTTTCGCAACCACCTTTGCACCCGTCGTCAATGTATCCCCAACGGCTTGAGCGCCTGAAAAAGGAACATTTCATTAATACCAGAATTCTTATACACATCAAAGGAATATGCCCCTGAGTGCACATTCTGCGTGTCTGGTATGCTGATGATGAATAAATTAAACTTACCATGCACGAGTGTTCCACCAAGCGTTCCAACACCAGATCCCACAGCTTGAGCGCCTTGTACCAACGTTCCTCCTAGCGTATTGGCTCGCCGACGTAAACTGTGCCTCAGCGTGGATAACGATGGTCGTTTCGGGAGCAAGGATGTTTGCGTTTGATCATCTTCTTCCACGGATAAAAATCGATGACCATCTCTACTCTGGCGGGTGTTCTTCGATGGATCAGCTTCCAATTCCGACGGGCACGATTGAGCTTGCGGTCTCGGAGCAATGGTCAATAAGTCGACGCCCATTCGATCAGCTTCATTTTCTGGCAAATGACCGCTATCGCTAACGTGGCGCCTCAAAACGCTTCTCACATCCGGCGTCAATGTCATTGCAGCTAATTCCACTTCCAATTCGGCTCGTCGGGCGTCCAATTCCGTTGATGTTTGATCGTTCCCAAACGTTCGAGACGATGAAGACGGGTCTGGAGTTTTTAATATGGGCGAAGATATGGCCGTTTCTTTATCCACCGTTTGTTCAGCAGACGCAATTTCGCCACCATGGATCTTTCCAATAAATAAACGACGCTCTGAAAATAAAGGATACCGTCAATCACCTGCAGTTGCCAAACAGCAGCAGCAGCAGTATTCAACAATCACAAATATCAATGCAATGTTACTTACCATCGGCCGCAATATGAGCAGCAATAGACTCTTTCAAGCCTTCGGACATTTCTTTGCAACCGTATTCGTCGACCAATGCCGACACGTCTTTGTACAAGGCGGCTGAGACTATGGTGTCCATTGCAACCACCATCCCGTAACGATCGGCGCCGTTCTCGATGACCAATGGATGACTGACGTCGGGGTCGAACATGACGCAATTCGGAGTGACCAATAAAACGCCGCTGACAACGCCTTCATTATCGGTGAAATGTTTGCAACGGATTTTCAAGAATCGTTGAAGACAATCGGCGTCCAATTGCGGATCAGCAGGTGCAGCGGCTGCGGACGATGATGCGTCTTTCGATTCAGCATGCGATAATTCTGAAAACAAAGAACCCTGTTGCAGAATTGTGCAAAATTACAACAGAAAGAAAAAGCTTACCATTTTGAGCTTTCTTCGCAGCATGTGCACCGTTGGAAGCCGAAGCGCCGGCGGTCGAAGTGGTGGCCATTGTATCCAATGTGGTCGTTGACGATGTCGAAATAGAGCTGGTTTCGTTCTTCTGCCCAGGAGCGCTGACAGTTCGATTAGCGTCGTTTCGATTATTCGGCGTTTGTTGAGGAATCGATTGACCATCGGGCACGAAGATTTTTTGTCCGGGGAATAATAAACGCGACGCCAATTTGTTCATTTTTTGCAATTGCGTTGGCGTACAATCGTAACGAGCCGCGATTCCTTCCAATGTATCGTGAGTTTTGACAATATATTCCACGCCGCCTCCGCCAACAGAAGCCGTACGAAACGATGGTACTTTCGTCATTATCATCCGACGAATAAATAAATCGTCTTGGCAAATATCTGAAATAAAAACCATTCCAAAATTAGCATTCTCTAATTTGCGATTTCCAGCACAAATAAGCTGGCTCAAATCAAAATTCAGCAGAATCATATGGCTTCTGCTGTGGAAAATTTGCGTAAGCAATTTTTTCCACTAAGCATCTCGAAAAAAACATGCTAAAGTAAACAACATGTACTTACTATTTATAGTTCGTTCATAAAATCTCAAATGAGACGACTTCTCGAATTACACGACTGCCCGTTTCTCCAACATGACAAAAATTACGGCCGAATTTTTTGAAGACGTAAATGGCGAATACTGAATAAAAACGAAACAGGATGCAATTAATTTTTTCGATGGACTTTGGGTGGGGTTGAAAAATCGTGCAAAAATTCACACAAAAGAGCCGTCACAAGGTTCTTGACAGAAGCAAGAAGAAACTATTGACTTCTTTTCCTCCACGCACTCTCTCCCAGGTCAACGCAGGAAGCAAAGCAGAGGCTAGGAAGGAAAATACACAGAACCAACCAGCCGGCTGCCTTCCCTTTCTTGGATCGATCAAGAAATTCACGTCGTTTTGTCATAAGTGGTTCCGAACAACGTTATAAGCGGCTACAGTAACCGTGGGAAATTTGAAAGTTCTGACTGATTATTGTCCTGAAGAATCGATTTTAATAAATTTGCATAAAATTAGCTCAATCTATTTACGAAAATGAAGTGCAGGGCTGAATTACTTTCAAATGATCCAAAAATAGGACAAATGATAGCAATTGCGCAATTATGCACATCGCTTTTCATTGGCCTCGTTAGAATGAGGAAGCTCAAAGGCCAGAAAATAATACGGATTACAATCTCAACATGAATCCTTTTCATGAGAAACAACATGAGGCATGTTGTTGAAGTTGATGATCATGCGATCAAAGAATATGTATACCTATCAAGCTGACATTTCAAAATTCATATTTTTACATGAAAGACAAGAATAATAGCGTCAAAACGCGTTCATCAAAAATCACCAAAGACATCTTTACGAACTTTCCTTATATTCAGATAAATCAACATATCACAGTCTGATCCATATCATCAATCTCAATAAAACAACATCCAAGGCACTGATACAAACGGCTATCTATGATTTTCAGATTAACCTTATCTTTTCCCTTTCTTACCAGTGGCTTTCTTTGCCTTCGAACTACTTTTGGATGGCTGACCTTTCAATAAAGCATGACCGGTCGCTTTCAGGTGATCGAATAGCTTATTTCTGGACGAGAATGTTTCTTGACACGTTTGACAAACGGCTGGCGTCGTCTCGTCATTGGAAGCGTGATCGGTTTTCGAATGCGTTCTTGTCCCATCGTCTGGCACCTTCTTTTCTTCTGCTAGTTCAACTGGCGTATGATCGTTGGTTTGGGTCGTGGCTGGCGATGCTGCAGGCTTTTCTTCTTCGCTATCGCTGCCGGATTGCTGACGTTTATCCTTTTGTTTCTTGCGTGTTTTCTTGCTCTTCTTTGAACCGGCCTGGTCGTCCAAATTTCCCGTCAGATCACCGCTTCTCTCCAAGATCAATGTTCGAAATTCTTCCTCGGTCATATGTTCTTTCAGCTGCTTAACATTGTCTTTGTGTTTATTCGAATTCTCGTGATTTTGATACGCTTTCGATGTCTTGAACGCCTTCTCGCATGCTGGACAATACAATTGATCAATTCCACCATCGGAAGCGGCACTATCCGCATTACTGCCTTCGTCTGCACCTATAAGACAAAGATAGTAAGCTAGCATGCTCACTAGCTTGAATTGGATCATGCTTACTCGATTCAGATGCATCGCCAAAATCCCGTGCCAACTGCGCTTCAATGTCCTGTAACGCGTCTTCTGTCGCTTGACGATCGTGCCAATCAGCTTCCTTGTAATCGGCGATTTCCCTGTAACAAGCAGGTCTATAGCTACAGTATCTACTAGAAATCCACCTCTTACTTTAGACGGTTCCTCAATTGGTTCCTTCTATGTTCTTCCACTTTCCTCATTTGCTCGATTCGTTGTTCAGCCAAAAGACGACGATACGCTTGAACTCTTCGATCTCGTTTACGCACGAATGAGACGAGTTCCTGAAACGAAAGTGATGATAGCTATTTCAAATACCAAAATCAGCACGCTTACCCTAATTTCTTCATTCCTTTCCTTTCGGGCAGCATCACGAATCTTCTTATTCTCCTTCTCCATGGCACGAACAACTTGGCGATTTGGTGCTTGTTGAATATCGAATTTGTCCAACCATGCGTACGATTTAGTTGTGAAATAACTTTGCCAATAACCGTAGAATGGTGCAACAACCTGGAAATAAGTTTCGTTAGCCGCTTGCTGCCATCACTGCAACAGGTGCTTACTTCTTCATAATCGCTCTTGGAATTGCCAAAACTCGGAATCCGCTTGACCTCCGCTTCCTGTTCTTCCATAAATGGGGCATCCTCGTTGACGATGGTCTCGAAAACTCCACGATAGACGGTGTAAAAACCCTGAAATGCGGTTGTGATTAGTCAAGGACAATCGCAGTCTATCAGTAGTGAAATAAATCAAGCTTACCTTCTCATTGTCACCATAACCGCTGTAACAATTGCTCGAGAAGTAAGCGAATAAATTCAAGCTATTGTCAGCGTAATGCTCGTCGATTCCTGAAATTGGCCAATATATGATACGACTGCCCAAAATTGCACAGCCAAAGCATATACCTCCTTTCAAAATCGAATCTCGATGTCGATCATACCACGCCCTTTCTTGAGGATCGATCAAAACATCGTAGGCTTGCTGAATGAAATTGAACTGCTTGGTGCATTCTTCAATATTCTCCGGATTCTTATCTGAAAATTAATTCACAGTCAACTTTGGAATGAAGAATGATGAAAATCTATTTTAAAAAATCACTTACCAGGATGCCATTGCAATGCCAATTTTCGATAAGCCTTTTTGATCTCCTCATCAGTGGCTTTCATCGGAATGCCCAAAATCTCGTAATGGCACTTCATTTTTTCAATAATCGCAGGAAACCAAAATTATCAAGCGAACTTCGATTCTGAATACTGATCAGGATGCTGTGCAAATCGACCGTGAATACTTTGAATAGGTCTCGCCAACACGTGTGCAATTTTCCGGTAAAATTTGCGTAACCAGGTGAAAATTATTAAAATTCCGGAATTTCCATATTTTCATGATTTCGCGGACAGTAGCAGACAAATCTGGCGAATCCTTGTCGTCTTGTCATAAGTGGTTGCAACAGATCAACAAAAACTCTCGTTTTATCAAAATCGTGTAATTTTGTCTTAGGAGATTGATTTGATAAATTTATCATTGATCTCAAGAAATATTTCTGCCAGCTCCGTCTGGAATTCAGCATTATTCATTGACTCTTGTCCCCGAATTGAAATTTGACGGGTGAAATTCAACGCCTCAATATTATAAATACACGAATTTTCAACGTTTGCTCCGTGACGTCGACGATTTCTCCGGTATTTGCAAAATTGAAATCGTGCTGAACAACCGAGCGTCTGACAAAATCACGTATCCCAATATTTGATCATCGGAGAATATGGCGGACATTTTGGGACCATCATTATTTCGCCCATCCGATAGCTGGTCGTGCACGGAAGTCCGTTCATTGAAACATACGCATTGTTGGACGGTGAAAGGATTTTCTCAATGCGAATGTCGATATTTGGAAACAACGATTAAGGTACGATTAGTTTCTGATGCTTGCCACAATATATGCCCAGTTTAATCGATGCCTTTCCTTTCAGCCAGTGGCCAATGATACATCGATCTTATTCCGAATTCGATTGCATCCGCAAGGAAACAAAGAATCGAACAAGGATTTCACATTCTTCCAAGTATTCTGTTCAAATACGACCACGCGTTATCGGGCCAAATTCACGGTGCATAATGGTCGAAACGAGGAAATTGCAACGACCGTTTATACGGGTCAACAACAATTACACGGATATTTCGAGTATATTCGCCGGGACGCCTTGTTGAATTATTTGCAGCCTTCCGGTAAGCATAACTGATTTAGGAGCCTTCTGTGCATGCATCAACAATTATGAAAAATGTCCACTGACGCTACGTTTTGTTTCAGATGAATTGCAACTGCTGCTGGAATTGGTTATCACCTTCGATACGGTCACCAAATCGTGCTATACTCGCCAGACGCAAGTGGAACCGAAATACCAAGAAGTAAGTTCACTCCCTGTTCCAAATTCACATCTACTAACGTAAGCATGTTTTCAGGTGGCCAGAGACTTAGAAGGGCTTTATCGCGATGGCAAATTAACGGATTTCCTGATCATCGTCGGCGACCAAGAAATCAATTGTCACAAAGCTGTTTTGGCCGCCCGATCGCCCTTCTTCGCTGCGATGCTGGAAGATCATACGGAAGAAGCTCGTGAAAAACGGGTCAAATTCGATGATCTGGATTCGGACGTAAGAGTTTAATTTTGATTCTGAGATAATATGATGAACGGTCGGTGTTTTCAGGTCGTGGAGGAAGTGATACATTATATGTATTCCGGAAGTTCGCCCCAACTCAAGGAAATGGCTCCAGAATTATTAGCGGCGGCCGATCGTTTTCAATTGAATGGACTGAAAGAGATGGCTGATCAGGTATGGCTTAGTTTTAGCCATGCTTGGCACTGATGCTCAGCATGTTCCTCTATTTCAGGTCCTTCGCGTCAGCCTGAGCCACGAAAACGCGTGTCGCGTATTGGTGCTGGCTGATATGCATGGTGCAAAAGAATTGAAACAAGAAGCGGTTCGTTACGTCGCTCAGAACAAGAGCCACATTATTCAGGTATGTCCAATTCGTGTTCATCTGGCTGTTATCATAAAATCCTCTCTTTCAGACTGAAGGATGGCAGCAAATGTTGACGAACAGTCCGGCGTTGGTGACGGAAGTCGTAGCGGCGATTGAAGCGGATCAACTGGTGGGTCCTTCTACATCTGCTTCGTCATCGAGCACGTCTGGCTTATTGGAACCAGCATCGAAACGTATTCGCCTGTAAATTCGCTGGATGAACATTCGCCTGTCAATAATCACACGAAGTAATGTACATATTGGAATTCCTTCTGTTCTCCTTCATTTTGTCGTCGATTTATTAGCACCAGTGTGCGCCAGGATATTATCTCCAGGTTTTATCTTCTTCTTCTTTTTTCGCATTTTTCTCAACCATTCTCATCAGTAGGAATAAGGGTTTACAGGCACTACTTCCAAATTATCCTAAGTGTTTCTTTGGGGTTATTCTGAGGATTGCTCTGAACAAGCGATGCAATTTTGTGTGTGTGTATGTGCGTGGGTTTCATGTAATACTCAATGTTTTTTGCTCTTTATTCATTGAAAGTTAATCAGGCGTAATAAAAGGTCTTTCAATAGAAGGCTTAGTAATGAGTTTTATCGAACTCGCTGCGAAAGCGGAGATTATTCTTGAGAATGTTTCGATGCGTTTCCTGTTTGACTAAATGGAAAATGTTTTCAGGCAAATCTTCTCGAAGATGTCGGGCGATGAATCGAGCAGTACGTTTGGAGAAAGCGAGGATGAATCGGATAAAGAGGTAATGCACTTCTTGTGTTCATGATTCTGAGAAATCCAATAGAGATCTCGTGTTTCAGTTGCAAGAAGCGTTCGCAAAAGGATTATTGAAACCGGGATTGAACGTGGTTGGAGAATCGACCAAACGGCAACCGATTAATAATGTGGTAAGTGACTTGGTTTCATGGTCTGGCAACATTGCTATGATCCAATTTGCGTCATGCATTGGTGAAATGATGCATGAATACAGGGGCGTAGCCAGAACCCCCTTCGGAGGCTTGGCCAAAAACGAGCAGGGGACCCTTTGGTCATTTCCCAGGGTCGGAGGGGGCTTCAGCCCCCATGGATACGCCTGCGCATGAATGGACTTGGTGCAGTTTCAAATCTGCACAAGAGCCTTGCATTGAATCTGTCTGATTCATTCATCGATTGATGCATTCTCATTTCAGACTGGACTCAAGGCGAAATTGAATGCATTCCGTAAACGCCTGGATTGGATCGAACGTTTGGACGTGACCGTTCAGCGTGTGGATGAAAAGATGGAATCATCGACTGATAAACGGGAAGACGATTTCAAACGGGAATGCACATTGTAAGTGGACTTTTTTTAATTGTGATTCAGTTTGATTAATAAGCTGCGGTTTTCTTGCAGCTACAAGCAAGCCCAATTGGCCGTCATTGAAGCGATACCAAAATTGCATAAATTGGGCGTGACCACTGAAAGACCCAAGGATTATTATGCGGAAATGGCGAAATCCGATGAGCATATGAAAAAGGTGAGCTAGAAAACTATTGCTGCGTCATTGAAAAATGATGAAGAACTGAATATGATCTTTTTATTCCAGGTCAGAGAGAAACTCATTAGCGTTCAAACGGCGAAAGAAAGGTCGGAATTGGCTCGGAAGCTGCGAGAAGAACGCAAATTCGCTTCTCAAATACAAAAGGACGTTATGAAAGAACGACAAGTGGAGAAGAAAATGCTTATGGAAGCTGTCAAGAAACACAAGAAAGGTGAGAGAAGTGTAAATTTATTTGAACTCGTTGCCATAGCAGTTTTGAACTGGCTTTGACAATGGGAGGATGCTTGGCAAATAGTCATATTTCATCCGTAATGTGACAAACACCATGATGTGAGAATCATCTGGTCTGATGCACATTCATTTCAGGTTACAAAGATCAATTGGACAAGGTGTTACACGGAACGACGTCCAAGAACAAAGCTAAGAGGTATGCTGTCTAGTTTTTTAATTTTGCAACATCATAGGGCGTTTCTGAGAAACGCTGAAGAATTTTCACTTACAGTTGCTAAATAGGAAGCTTCCGGGCATATGTTTATACACATGCCCCGTGAGATTCACATGTTTCCAAAAGCATCTTCACGCATATAAAAAGCCCTTCACGCGCTTCTGAGCTAACGATCGGCTCTCTCTCTCTTCGTTTCAGGGCTGAGAAGAAACGAGAATTTAAAAGCCAGAAATACGGTTACGGTGGTCGGAAGAAACGATCGAAATCCAATACGGCCGAGAGTTCATCCGCTGGATATTTCGCTCCCAAAGGGAAAGGTGCTCCGAAGAAGTCGATTGGTGGCTCACGCATGAGTAAACAGAAGAGACCTGGAAAAAGTAAACGCAAAGCTAAACGTGGAAAAGGCAAAGCGTGATGCATGCCTTTTTGTATGGTTATTCCGATGTATGGGAATAAATGAACTTATCGAAATTCATCTTGTTTATGGGTCATTTGAAAATGCGATTTCGCATTATATTTGATCATTTGAATTGATTCGTAATATCTGTGCTTATGTGCCTCTTATTTTCCAGGTATCTGAACGATTGCATTGATCATGGATTTCGTCGTACTCCAAATCCTGACGGCATTGGGCGTATTCTTATCGTTGATCAGTTTCTCGTATTTGCCTTATTGCATTATTCAATATCGGCATCGCAAACGATCGAACGCGGGTCGACGAAAATCCGCTAGCAACGTACCGGTGCTATCGTTGTGTAATTGCTTCGCGGCCGGCGTATTTTTGGCCACCTGCTTCCTGGGTATGGTACCTCACGTCCGTGAACACGTCGCGCAATGGAACCACGGTCAACAGCGTCGAGAAGATGAGAAATCGACGGAGAATCACTCGATCACCCCTTCCGCAACTACGCCTCATCACGAACAACATTCAACGTCCAATGGTCGTTCGGATCATCAACAACACGGTCCACCGTGGACGGAGATCCTATTGGTCACCGGATTCCTGATGATCCTATTGATGGAAGAATTGATCAATTTATGTCAACGGCATTGTTCGTTTTGTCATCGTCGCCGAAACGCCACGGATCGTAATCGGCCACGACGAGTGACATTGTCCGAAGATGAACCGCTAATGTCCGACGGAGAATTGGGATCCATACCGCGCTTGAACGGCGGGGTGGACGGGAAACCACGGTTGGAGAGTCCGAGGGGATCGTTACGCATGAACGATATGGATGGTCACGTACACGGAAGAGGGTAAGTTGAGCTGTTTTTTCCCCATAATCCAGTAATTGAAACCACTCATTTTTTAGATCCAAAGCCAATGGCCACGATCACAATCACGACCATCACCATCACATCGACGCCAGTCTATTATTGGGAGAAGGCAGTCGTTCGTTATCGTGGCGTTCGGTGGCGTTATTATTGGGATTGGGCGTGCACGGCGTATTCGAAGGCGTAGCGTTGGGTCTGCAAGATTCGTCGGATGCATTATTCGCTCTATTGATCGGCGTCATGGCCCACGAAGCGTTGTGCGCAATCGCGTTCGGTATCAATTTGGCCGGAAATCGTGCCAGCGCCGGTGTGGCGTTCCTGACGGCCGTATTATTCAGTCTGAGCATTCCGTTCGGTATGGTGGCCGGATTCGTGGTCCGAAGTAGAAAATCCGAAACGGGATCCGGCGAGATGATCCGCATCGCGTTGGAGGGTCTGGCGGCTGGAACCTTCATTTACGTGGCATTTATGGATATGTTAGCGCACGAATTGGCCACTGGCGGTCACAGTCACGGTCATGGTCACGGTGGTGATGGGGAAGGTCAAGAGAATAGCCGATGGAGATTGGCCAAGGTCTTGTGCGTATGCGCAGGATTCTCCATATTCTTGGGATTGACATTCGTTGCTTGAAAACCATCAATTCATTCTTCCTGCATCAGGAGCAATATCCTGCTAATTTATTTCCTGTATCCCAATTTTCGTGGGTAAAGCTTTATTTTCATGCAATGAGGCATGTACACCAATTATTTATGTACAAGGCGGTACTTTTTTCTGGCTATTTTTCTGCATCGTTTTGTAAGAGGCTGTTTTTTGCATTCATGTTTAGTATGCTAAATTATTTGGATTGCAAATTATTTATGATATTCTGGCCTTAGGATTGAGTTTTTCACTGATATTTTTTGAGTCTAGTCCTTTCTTTGGAAGATGGTGTTCATGAATTCGTGCTTCCAATATTTGAATATGCTTATTCAAAATATATTTTCTATTTAACCATTGTGTACTGGATGAACTGAATGAGCTTTGAGCTCTTTTTTTCAAATGTTGAATACGCGTGTGAATATGAGCTCTGATATTTCAGGTGATGGCCGTCGTTCTGGTTCACGAATTCGGTTGGATTTTGGACGAACAGCAATTGTACAATCAGTGGTATGAGAAAATTGGGTGAGTGATTTTGGTTTGCCTGCCCATTGATCACTTCTGGACCATATGGTTCAGAAAGCCAAATCCAACTGATCAGTACTGATCAATCCGTTATTTCAGGTATCGCATTCAATCGGCCCTGTATGAAATCGATGAACCGTTTCGAATGGATAGCCAAGTGGAAGCCATGAATAAACGGCAACAGAATTCAGCATCTCCAAGTTCATCGTCTCAACCGCCTGCTTCCAAGAGGAAACGCAAAAGACGATCGTCCCAATGCGACCTTGATCAATCGATCCATCATCTCCAATGCAATTTTCAAACTCTGATCGATATTGGACGTTCATCCGGATATTTCGACGCGATCCAATCATCCGACACGCCATTGCGCAATAATCGAAAGGCAAGAGAAGCGGCCAAAATGGCCGAAATCAATGGTCGATTACCGGATATTCGGCAGTCGGATTCCGAATCAAATACCCGTTTGGAATTGATGCGTGGCTGTTCATACGGTACGTCGGAATTTACATCGAGGATTTGCGTCAATGATCGTCCGAATCCGATCACTATTGATTTGAAAGACGTTCAACGGACAGTATTGGTGCCAGAAAAATGCCAATTTATCTGGGGAAGCGTGGAGTTGGGATTGGAACGGCTACTGGAAAATGGTGAGTTTTTTGTGTGATTTTCGCAACCAATCCTGGTCTTAATGACCAGTAAAGAAATGCATCAACAGTACGCTTACAGTAATCTTCAATTTCAGGATACAAGAATACGTTTGATCTGGTTATTTTGGATCCGCCATGGAAGAATAAAGCTGTGGAGAGGCAGAAAACGTAAGTTTTGTTGCAATGGCCATTGTCTAT
>JAQIWJ010000381.1:0-22574 GCA_034695185.1 Discolaimus major
CTACATTGCCCCTTTGATGCGCAGGTTCCATGCCGTTGCACTTATACAACCCGGCCCCGTCTGCTAGACCAGGCTGGGAAATGCAGAAAATCGAGTTTTCGAAAATCAGTGATTTTCTTTCCTAAATTTCGTGAAAAATCGACTCCAAAAATGGCAGCAGGAGGAATTTTAGCATCAGAACCTCATATTTTCTCGTCAGCTAATGAATTCTGCATCGCGGCACCACCGACGGATGGAATTACTGCATTGAATTTCGCACCGGAACCTTCCATTTCGGCGAAATATTTATTGGCGTCGTCTTGGGACGCTCAAGTTCGGCTTTACGAAGTTGGCGCCAGTGCTACGTCCACTTATATTCGAAGTGCATATTCTCACGACGGACCAGTATTGGATTGTTGCTTTTTAGTAAGTGCATAATTTTAAGAAAATTACGGATTTGCTGGGGACAGCAATATTCTTGATTTCATCATTTTATTCCGCTGCATATTGCAATCACATGCTCCACTGCAGCAGTAATTTCTGCTGCAGTCCGCTTTACGTAATTTGTGGTTTGCTGGTTCTTAAATAGTACGTTCTTTTTCAGCAAGATTCAACCAAATGCGCCAGCGGTAGTTTGGATCATTACGTCAAAGTGTACGATTTCACGGCTGGTTCAGGTAAGCGATTTTGCATAGTGGATATTTTTCAAAAGTACAAGAATTTCATTTCAGCCAGCACGTTGGGTGCTCATGAACAAGCGATTCGATGCGTTTGTTATTCGCCTGAACTCAATCTTCTCATGACCGGCAGTTGGGATCGTACGATCAAGATATGGGATTTACGAAGTATGCGATCCATCGGATGTCCACAGCAACCGGAACGAGTTTATGCCATGGCTATTACGGGAGATCGATTATTGGTCGCCACGGCTGGCAGAAAAGTCGTGATTTGGAATATCCGCAACTTCAGTGAACCAGAACAAACGCGAGATTCATCGTTGAAATATCAAACCCGTTGCATTCGTCCGTTTCCGAATGGTCAAGGATTCGTTCTTAGCTCCATTGAAGGTAAGCATATTTTGAGTATTCTTCTTTGCCAGCCTTTTGAGGAGGCTGATTACTGTATGTGCACGTCTTTTTCAGGCCGCGTAGCCGTTGAAATGATCGATCAAAGTCCTGATTCCCAGAAACGAAAGTACGCGTTCAAATGCCATCGGAACAAAGAAGAAAACGGTCAAGAATTGGTTTACCCCGTCAACGCCATCGCATTCCATCCACAACACAGCACATTCGCCACTGGTGGATCGGACGCCTTGGTCAATATCTGGGATCCGTTCAACAAGAAGCGCCTTTGTCAATTCCACAAGTATCCGACCAGTATCAGCTCGTTGGCATTCAGTTCGGACGGCAGTTCACTGGCCATCGGATCGTCGTATCAATACGAATTTCCGGAAGACCCAAATCCACCGCCGGGCGAACATATTTACATCAGGAAGGTCAATGATCAGGAAACAAAGCCGAAATCGTAAATAATTAAGGTAGTATTTCCATGTTTTACTCACTCGCCTTTCTTATGCTTATTTTTGAGACTGTCGTACTCGTGTGCATATTGACTGCTCTATTGATACATTTTGATAAAACATTCATTCAAACATGAGAGCTCTGATATTGGCTTATCTGTTCTATCACATATTTTGATCATTGATTCGATTAGTGGTATGGTGAAATCTCATTTTCAGATATGGCTCAAAACGAGAAACCACCGGACAACCGACCGCCTCAGAAACAATACAGCAGCTTCAAAGAATTTTTGAGAGATCGATTGGTTCGACCAAAGGAACCACCGCCACCGTACACTGGAATGTGGAATTACATCAAATACGTTGTGAAGCGTGATAAGCTTCCTGTGGTAAGTGGTTTTTAGGTTTATCCATGCCTGGACTCATGGAAAAGGGTCCAATTGCGCAATCCGATTAGCATTGGCTGGGTCTGGCTTGATCTGCTCTGGGCCTGATCCAAATGCAGATTCAGTCATGCTAAATCTGGTTCATGCCAAAATCATACTACATTTGGATCTCCCTTTTTCAGAAAGAATTGGGATTCTGGTGCGTCGCCGGTTTGGCCTTTTACTTCGGTATGCGTCATTTCGCGGCGGAAGAAGATGTGAAACGAAAACAATTGATGACGCATCAAGCAAGCCAAACAAGCGAAGATGGTATGAAGGCAGATAAGCCATGATCATGAGGATTTCTGTACATCTTCATCCCCTCGCATAGAATGCATAGATTTAGCATAGCAAGTATTTTGAACTGAGATAAAATATCTGATTTTATCCATTTGGGTATCAATGTTGGAGCAGTATGATCTGCATTATATCTTTTCATATATTGAACTTGATTTTACCTAATGTGCCTTTGCTTCTAGGATTGCAGAAAGTATTTCTCGAGATCATCTCTCGAAAGGCGGATATTTTACGGATATCATTGAGGATTTCGATTGATTAAAAGGTAATTATTGCCACGGGGCTCCTGTCCTGTTGGTCAGAGCATGTGTGGACACTGTCCGTACAAACATTTCAAGAATTTCAATTAAAATAATCCTTTTTCAGGTTATAAAAGTGGAATTACCATATACGATCGATTATTGACGGTGGAATCATGAACGCATTCGTGGATAATTATCGTCATTTCGTGGAGGCGAAAGTGCCTCGAGCGGTAAGTGCATTTTTGTCAATTTTTCATGCACGATTTTTGCATAACATTCATAAGGATAGGAGTAATCGCAGTATGCGATTTGGCAGATGCAAGTTCAAGTCTTGAAATTTACAAAATCATAGATTTGACTGTGCATTGCAAGATAAAGGTATAATCATCATTAAATGCGGAAGAGAATATATGTGTAAATTTGCGTATAATTATAGACTGAATAATTTTTCACATTGCAAATGCATTTTATGGAATTCTGATTAGCATGTGATCAGTCTTATGAGATGGCTGATCATGCTGTCAAAGTATTGATCACTTGATCAGTCTCAAAAGGATTGATCCTTGCGTGCAAGCAATCTCCAGGCAGATTGCTAGCATAAGATCAGATCTCAGCAAGTGTATTTGAAAATTTGATGCTAATGAAGCGTTTATTTCAGGCTAAATTGGTCGGTTGGTTCTCGTTCGGCTTCCTGCACATTTACACCGTACGAAGGATGGCATTCAACTCGGCCCAGAAGAAAGCCAAGGCGATCCAAGCGGCTCCAAGCGTACCAGCATCCAAGGCGATCCAGGAGGCTCAAATCAAACCACCACCGGTCAAGAAGTAGATGATCCATATCGATCGATGATCGGCCTCGTAGGGATTACGATTTCGAGCGTTTATGATGAATCGCTGCCGATTCATAGCTAGGTATATTCGATTGTTTTGGAAATATGGTAGAGAATAGATCAATCATGTCATATTTAGTGTCATCATCGAAAACCGCATAAAAATCTGCAATGGAATTTAGAGGCACAGAACAATACCTAACCCAGCCTTAACAGAAAATACTAGCAAATCTTTCTGTTCCATTTCTAAATCACAATTGTTTCTTTTCTTTCCCGGATGCTAATTTCTCGTACTTGCTTTTGCTGTTGTACCACAGCAACGCGGGTAGACCCAACGCCGGGATGCAGGCCAATGCGAAAATGGCCCAATCGATGTAACGAGGGGCGAATCGGCGTTCGTAATCGCGTAAACGATAAATGTATCCTTCTCCGGGCGACGATGTGAATCCTTTCCTCGGTGCGGTTGCTGTTTCGGACGGGAAATAACTGATTTCGGCTGTCGTGTAATTGATTGATCCGAAATACAACGGCTGAAAGAGAAATCGTTATTAATTCAGCCGAGGATTGATTGGATGAAACATCCAAATGTGATTATGCATGAATTGCGCAATCTGGAGCATGGAAAGCCAGTGTGCGGCAACGCATGGCAGCTTCCAAAGATGCAAGTAAAAAAGGTACGTTTACCCTCAATATGACGGAATGCGAAACGTTCGATCCGGGAGCCAAACGATCCCATTCAACGATCAACGATCCTTTGACGATTTCGAAATATTGAGCGTGGAAATTGCCAGTATCGTCCAATACGATCTTGGTAGCCGTTTTATCGCCCACATTGTACAGATGATAATCGACCACGAATTCCTTCTCTTCCACCGCGTATCGACTGAGCAGGAATTTCGATGCCAATATCCTGGCGTCCGTTGCACTGCCCGTATCCGCGCCACCGGTTGCTGGATCGGCCGATCTCGCTTGACCAAAAGCCAACGCCAAAACGATAATCCAATGAAGCATTCTTGTTGCTGAATCTGAAACGGAGACGTTCACATTCCGATCATAAATCACAAATCAATAGTCAAAGTATATAATCGGTATATAACCGATTGATATCAATGCTCAGAGTCAGTTTGAGAATCGATACTTTAATATACACACTGATACAATAAATCCAGAAATATTCTGAAACTACTCGTCGATCGATAAGTATTGATCACGGCCATTCAAATTCGACCCAATTCTCGTAATTTTTGAACTAAAGCAGGTACGCTATCGACGATCACACCGGCTTTGCGTGTTGGAGGATCATTGACTTCTAATACTTTCGTGTGAGTGGTCAATTGGACGCCGAAATCGGATAGCGTTTTCTTCTCCAATGGCTTTTTCTTGGCTTTCTGAAAATACGAGTGAGGGCATCAGAAATGATGAAATCTAATTCGGAGATAATGATATCCGATAATGAGATGCATAGAAAACGCTGAAAGAATGCTTACCATGATATTCGGCAACGTTGCATAACGTGGTTCATTGAGACGCAAATCGGCGCTACATACGACCGGAAGCTTCACCCGAATGGTCTCCAAACCGGCGTCCACTTCTCGCGTGACTTTCAAATGCGTATCGCCGTCTTTCTCGATTTTTGAGGCGAACGTAGCCTGAAAGCACCAGCTGTTAATCGGAGAATGATGACGACACCAGTCCATTCCATTACCTGTGGCCAATCCAAGAAGGCGGCTAATAATTGTGCGATTTGATTGGCGTCGTCATCGATCGCCTGAAATTAGGGCTGATCAGAGTCGATATCTGTGACGCAGCACCAGTGCTTACCTGTTTTCCCAGTATCACCAAATTGACGCCTTCTTTCTCCACGATCTTGCTGAGAAGTTGAGCCACGTGAAACGGTTCCAATTTCTCGTAATCTGGCGAATTGACTTCGACGTGCAAAGCTCTGTCAACGCCCATGGCCAATGCTGTCCTGAGGGTTTCCTGAAAGGAAATCAATGTCAATGGATTAAAAGATTCAGAAAAAGGGATTCAGATTGAGGATGTGATCAGACATCCCTTATGACCCAGAAATTTTAGGGGCTAGCTATCATCAAACTAGTTGTTTTTGAGCAGAACTATCAGAAAATTGGCAACTTTAAGCCGCTTAAATTGCCATTCATTGGCCAACTTTAGTGGGATCACGCTAACGTGAGAATTTTGTCCATGTTTTTGGGACTTGTGGAAATTCAGTGCCAATAAAACCCCATGAGGATACCAAATGCAATTATTACAAATCAGAAATCACATACCTGACTCGCCGTAGGACCACACGAAACGGCCAAAATATCCTTCGCCCATTTCTTCTCTTTCATTCTCATAGCTTCTTCGACGGCAATCTCGTCAAATGGATTCATGGAATGTTTGACGCCTTCCGTAACGACGCCACTACGATCCGGTTTCACTCGAATCTAAAAAAATGAGATTGCATCAGTTTCTGATAATCACAAACCGCTTTTTCAGCAGTTTCTAATAAAATCTTGGAATCCAAGAAAATCCCTCATTTTTCATATAATTCTCAAACTCAAAACCCCTTCTTACCTTCACAGCATAATCGATAACGCGTTTGCATCCAACTAGAATTCGCAACGACATTTTCCTCGAAGTTCACTTTAAAATTTCAATTCTTTCACTGAACTTTGATTGAAGACTTTTCCAATCCAAAATACCAAAATTCCTAAAATTTGCAGTCTTGCAACAACGTGGTGAGGTAAAATCGAGTTTCATACAACAAATTTGTGCGCGAACATTCTCTAGCAGACAACATTTTGAGAATTACGTGTAATTTTTGGAGTTGGGAATTTCCATTTTCTGATCATCGTGATCAGATTGATATTTATGTTCATCGTGAATAGGTGGAAATTGCTTGCTTAGTTCGCTATCATACTTCAGTATTCGGATTAGAAAAACATGCGATTCATCGCGGAATTCATCAATATGAATTCGTTATTCCAAATCAAACATTGGTCGATCAGTTGTATTTTATTCATCGCCTTTCAACATGCGACGGGACACGAAATCCCATCAGGAACGCCAACGAATGATATCCGAGGATATTTTAAACGTGAACATTCATTGGTCAAGCCTTATCAAGGTAAAGAATTGAATTATTGACAATGACCTTGAGATTATTCATGTTGTTTTTCTGTCATTTTAGGCTCAGGAATGACGGTACCTTATTGGGATTTCACCGGAACGACAATGGTCACGAATCAGTATATTCGGTTGACGCCGAATCAGCAGAGTAGATTCGGTGGTCTTTGGAACAGCGTGGTATGTGATTTTTTTATTATTCAAGACCCTGGTTGGGGCTTGGCATTATGTGCATTCTCAGCCTAGAAAATCCATCTTAGTTCATGCACTAATTCGACCCTATTTCAGCCTGTCAAATCTCGCGATTGGGAAATGATAATTACGTTCAACGTCCATGGTACAACGGGCGATTTATACGGCGATGGATTGGCGATTTGGTACGTGAAAGAAAGAAATCAATTGGGACCAGTATTCGGCAGCAAAGACCTCTTCACTGGATTGGCTATATTTCTCGATACGTACAGTAATCATAATGGACCACATAACGTAAGTATAATGATCAGAAAATTGCATGTTATTAGTTGCAATTCTATAAAAAATTTATTTTTTTCAGCATGCGCATCCGTACATCTCGGCTATGGTGAACAACGGCACGTTGCAATATGATCACGACCGTGACGGCACGCATACACAACTGGGCGAGAAAGGATGTACGTCCCGATTCCGAAACAAGGATTACGAGACCAATCTGCTCATTCGCTACGTGGATGATACTATCTCGGTACGTAGGATGCTTGTATTTGCAGTGTTTCAGCATTGCTGAAGCCTTTGCGCTGCTATTCAGCAAAGATACATGCATAAAATAGTCACAGGCATTCTATGCCTAACTAGACATGGTATCAAAAGAATGTCTATTTATTCAGGTGTACACGGACATCGAGAACAAATATCAGTGGCAATTGTGCTTTTCGGTGCCTGGTGTCACTTTGCCGACCGGCTACTATTTTGGGGCTTCATCCGCAACCGGAGAATTGGCAGGTGAGCGTTGTGATTTTGTATGGCAAGATGCCAAGCATGGCATGCGATGCGACATCGGATTCACATTTCTAACCATCGCCTTCTTTCAGACAACCATGATATCATTGCGATCAAAATGTACGAGATCGAATTCACACGGACGGAGAAGAAAGACGAAACGAATCGCGATACATTGGTGCCTCAAGCTCAATATATTGCTGCTCCCAGAGGTAAATATCTTTTGCTTTCCATGTTGACATTCAATAATTGGGCATATTTTCTGTTTCAGATCATATACCGGATGCACCACCATCACGACTGGGTGGTATGAAAACCGGTTTACTCGTCGCCGTCGCATTGATCGGAGTGGCCGTTTGCGTCGTAGTGGGCGTCGTAATCCTTCAGAAACGTCAAGAGACGTCAAGAAAGCGATTCTATTGATCGAGAGGATAAGGATGATTATTCATTATGCTCACGCATCGGGTCCAATTCTAATATGGCTATACACAACGAGTGCTTTCCGAAGTATTGAATCGTTTTTTCTGTAGATGTTTCTTTTTGATTTATTCTATTGGGGATGGTGAAAATATTGATAGCAATTCTGTTTGTGATAATTTGAGTACATGAACGGTCATTCTCAGTGATCAGAAGTTTCTTCATATTCACACATGAATGGGCAGATAACTTATTCAGATTTCATCATGAGAACCTGGATTTTGAAAAATCCATTGCTCACGAGAGAGCATATCGGTTCAATGTATTCGAAATCATTCTGATCTTCCCTGATCGTCCAGGGGAAAGAGTCATTGTTATATCTTTCCATGAACGGTTTGAGATCGCTGTCCGTAGATTTCATTACAATCTCCACCGAAAATTGCGCGTCGTCCTTGCATGGAATTGGTCGTTCCGAATTACACGATACGTCCAGATGACGTAAACACTGTCCCAATCCAGACCGAAATTCCATCACGGCCGTATTGGACGTCTCTTTCGTGAAATCCTCATCCGAAATATCGAATCGATATTCCAATAAATATCGTTCCAACGGGCGATCACCGGCGGAAATCGTTAACGTAACGGCTCGTAAAGCGTCTTTAATCAATAAATCGCTGATCACCGATCGAATCGAAGCAAAATACGACGTCACCGAAGGGTGAATGCATAAAATTATCGGAATATCGTAATAAGCCGAAAATCTGAAGACGTTTCGTGGATAAACGTCACGATAATACAGAATACTGTTTAGAATGAATTTCGATGCATCCAGTACTTGGTCCAATAATAAATCAGGAATCATTTCTACGAACTAGTTGATTAGATTAGACTAAAGCCGGGTTTATACTCCTTTAGGATTAGGAAAAGACCATTCCAAATTGCAATAAGAAGACGCATTTCCTATAGGATGCTTGCTACACAAGCAACACTTTTTCCTAATCCTTATGGAGTATAAACCCGGCTTAAATTCGGAATTTTTCCTCGAAAAACGATGCCGCGGCTTTTAGCAGACACGTTTTTGGCGGCTTCTAGCAGCCAAATTCCAACGATGCTTATGACGAAGAGCGGTACTTCGATTTTCGGCATACTGTATTCAACGTATAGAACCCGAGTGATCTACTATCGATTTTCGATCATCGATTCGATCATACACCAGAATATGCATGATTTTCATTCCTATTCAGGCTTTGGATCACGAACGACATATTGCCAGCATAACATCATAATCAATTAACAAATTCGATTTTTCAAATCCAAACATGAACATCCAACTCGATTCAACATTAACATTGGAAAGAAAACATGAATGCTGCCAAATATGGAATTTTCAAGTTGTTTGATGTTGACAATAAACATGGCCCAATTATAGAACTCCTATCAAACATGCATATGAATGATATAGCACAAAAATGAGGCAATTTAGCTCAACTCGTCCATAACAAAATTCATGCTTCTAACAATCGTCATAGCAGTGATTTCATTTAGAACGATACCTTCTTCAAAAGCAAGTAGATGTGATTGTCCACTTCGAAGCCATGCAAACTGTTGGCGTCGCCTTGTAATCGCATCAGGAGTCCACCGAAGGAAGCGTATGCGGCTCTGAAAAAAAGAGCTAATATGAGATTGGCATATCAGCAATTTCGACGATTATTCAAAAAATTACGAACAGCCGTGACAAGGAGCTTCATTTGGCTGTGGAGTTAGAGGTTGTACTCAATTACTGACAACCAGCTAACCACACTGCCACAAGAAGCATCCGTAATGCCAAAAGTGACCACATCTGCCATACAAAACCGTGCATTCACTTCCAATCATACGTGGCAAAAACCCCCAACCAACTCTGCTGCTTTCAGATCACGAGCCAGAGCGCTTTCTCCAGTGCCTTCCCTTCAATTGAATGAATATTCTTCATCGCAACCAACCAACCCACCCACCCAACATCCGACTATCTCAGCCAAGCCGCAACGCACGTAACCATATGCCATAAAAGGCTTTTACCAACCGGCCTAGCAGCAAGCAAGCATATCGATTCTATGACATCATATGAGCTCAGCAACTAGAAGAGAGAAGGCTCAGTCCTCCTCGCAACGACGTTCGCACTCAATGATCCAAAAGCGACACTGACTCGATTGAAAACCGCAAAAGCGAAACTAGTGCCAACTTTTATAAGAAAGAGGCCATGCTGTGTCAACACCCATGTTGGCCATAACAAAAAGCATCAGGTGAATGAGAAAGTTCCAGCACCATACATACGCCCTTTAAACATCACCATTCGCCAAATATTGAAAAAGACTACCAATCACCTATTCCTAACATGACGACGAATGTTAAAACGACATTGAACACCAGACTCATGCATTTATAAAACAGAACCCGCCATATAAATGCAGATCTGGCATTCAGCGTAATCAGACAGAATACAGTAATCCCGGAATACTGACACGTTTGCTGAGGAGGGTCAGAAATATCTTTCAGCTAGATCGATACTAGCCGGCCCCCTAGTCCTATGACCCAAATCTCAATCCGGTGACGATTGCAAACTAAACTGACGGCATTCAGCAAGTTTTATATAATATTCCGCCCTTATGAGAGTCAATTTTTTGGCAAACGTCCTCGTTTGCTTGAACAAATAACTCCCCACGCAAGAGATCTCGTGCACGCCGCCGCAGGGCTAAAGGCCAAGAAAAGCGTTGTCATGCTACTTGGCGTTTTTGACGCCATTTCACCACTTACCAACAGTCGATATTAAGAAAACAAAGCACAGGACTAGCATTGTCCTCCATAGCAGACGAACTGCACTCAAAACTAGCAAGAATAAAAGCAATGCCCTCGAGGACATCATTCAGAGACGAACATCCGCAGTAGCGTTTCCCACTTCCTAAGAAACCTATTCTAAACCTACGGAAGCAGAGGATATCGACTTCCTCATTCAAATACGAATGATCACAGAACTGGCATCACAGTCCATCATTCTCCCAGCCTCCATGCCCGGGTCCCCTTTACTCACACCAATCATCAAAAATTGACATCAGAATGAACAGCCTGCTCTTATAAGGCAATGGCAACGTTCTACCACGTCACCACTGACGCAAACTCTAGCGAACAAATCGCGAGCATAAATGGGCGGCCTCACTGATAACAGTACTCAAAATAGTATTCACACTCACTCTGCTCACCACACCCATTCAAAGTCATACACACACCCAACATAATTAGACACCAAAATTGTACTTACAATTTAGAAGCAGCATCGCTAGCTGCACCAGAACTTGGTTCGTCGCCTTCGATTCGGTAGATCTTCCCATACATCACGTATTCGAAACTTTCCGCTCTCGGATAGGTGGCCGCTGGATCGTATTCGCCTTCATCCGGGTATCCATCTTCTCGAAGCGTACTGGCCAACAGCAATCGAAACTTGTCACCTGAAACGAGTATGGTTCAGCTCAGTCCGCGGAAGCTGCTACTGTAGCTGAGAGCCTACAGATGCAAACTCTTTGCAAAATGTGAATGCCAGCAGACGGGGAGCTATTTGAATGCGAATGAAAACTAGCAATTTCGACGCCCACGTCGAATTGATCCAAGCAACAGCAGCCTGGATCGTTCACACAGCTGCGCAATGCGTCTGACATTTCAAGAACCGATCCAGAAAAGGGCAACTACTGAACAAGGGACTCCCAGGCTGGATAGCAGGACAGCAGCAAAAATTCCCTACCATCCGCTTCTGCACCAGCGGAAACGGAAGTCAAAACCAGCTAGTCTGGGTCTACAACGCCAGCAATTGCTATGCAAAAACACAATTCCACCCAGTAAACTAGCCTTTGCACCAAAAAAATACAATCGAGAAGGCAAAACGCCTGTTGTCGTCCGGGACATTGAAAAACAAGCGAACGCCCTCCATCCATGGATAAAGGAAACTAGATTTCCGTCCATGACAAGCATGAAAACTTCCCACAACATGCGAAGCCTTTTGGTATACTGTACAAGTACCCTAGCTTGCGGAACTACTAGCTAAAATCTCACCAATGACCCCCCCCCCCCAGCAGTACCAGAGTTTGCATGCGATTGCAAACTTTTAGCAAATCGCCAAGGTTTACTAGCGTTAACAGCCGAAGCAAATGCTCCCATCCCAGACTGATGGGCAGTAATCGCATACCAGGGAACGAAACAACGATGTTCGAAGACACCCAACGAGTCCTAGCGTTGCTTACGTCGTCAATGCGGCGACACAGGAAGTTCTTTTTGTTGAACTCATGCCAAAAACGCATTGGCCAGGCCACACAAGTTTTTGCTAGTAGCAACGTCTCACAAGTCGATAGGTGAAGCGAAAAAGGCGGACTTTGCGACCAGGCACAAAGCCAAACAGGTCCAAAGGTCGCCTGGATGGAAGACATTTCAGCTGACGCATGGTGCAGAAACGCAGAGGCAAACAATTTTGCTTTGCGGATAAGCAAATTAATCACAGAATTTCATACTTACCCAGCTTGATTGGATATAATTGCGTGTTGATATCGAGAATCAAATCCATCTTGAACGATTCGCTTTCGCAAAATAATCTCGACACTGGAAAAGAAGGGGAACATGATTATCAGCAGCCGCATCAAGTGAAAATAATGTTCACTGCAGTCACGAAGCTCATTATATAATCAAATTTCCATTATGGCGTATAACGCCAGCCTACGCTTGCAGTAATTCCTACGCTAGTCTATAAAATGCACAGCATTGTTAGAATAATTACGCCTTTACAGAACTCCTAACATTAACACTGACGTCAAGGCTCAATTGACGTAATCATGTACGCCAACGTAGGCGTTACCTATCCTGTCCCCTGAACCGAACCTATTTCGAAAGCTAACACACGGCTGGCACAAAAACTAGTTCTTGAACAAGTTTGCCCATCATACGCATCAAAAACAAGACAAACTAAAAACCAACTATCCGCATTGCGGCTATGACGTCGATGCTTACATGAGCTATGGCTCGGAAATGAAAGAACATTCTAACATACGAGCACACCGGGGCTCATATTCTCAATCAGCTGATTGATTTTACGAGAATGCTAAACTCTCGCACCAACCAGCCAATATAAGCTGATGCTGGGCGTTTACGAAAAATTATTGGAAATTCCGGGAAAGGAACCGTATCGAAAATGGATTTGCTTCGTCATGAAGCAAACACAATGCTTGCTTCCTCAGAGAAAAAAATGCAGGGCACTTGGTTGGACTGGTTTCCATAAAAAGGATCTCATCATAAGCGTATGCTAGTATTTTGCCAAAAAGAGGCTATCAGAAGTCTAGATAACCAAGGCCAAGAGCCTCATTAAAATCCTAATTGCTGATCAAAATTCAAGCTTAGATGAGCTATCTTTTGCCATAATCAAGGACAAAAAACTCACCTCTATCGAATTTCTTTCCATCCGGATCGACGTCTTTCACATGAAACAAGTCATCGAACAATATTCCGGCCATGTCGTAGCGTAAATCCACTGGAGATGGTTTCAAATAATTATTTCGATCAAACTGAACCGATTTTCTTCCCAATTTAGGCAATCAATAATCAATTTTATTAAAATTATGAATTTCGACGTCAGCAAAAGTTCCCGGTACATAGCAGACGATGGACCATGCCTTCAACCACTTATCACAAAATTGTCTGCATCCGAGTGGCAATAGCGAAAACTGCAAAGACACGTGGATTTGGCAAAATTTTCATTTCATTTTCCACGCTTCGATGAATTCGCTTTCATTAGTGAAATGAATTGAACCGCTTCCCTCTTCTGCGTCTAGTTTGCGATGTTACCTATTTAATCAGCGTTATTATCGATTTCATTCGGCCGATCTCTATTGAAAGCAATAATGACGTCGAATTTTTCCATGGTAAATGTCCAATAAAGTCGAGAAAGATACGAATGATGTAAACGTTGAAACGGGCGTACTATTCGCCGACGAGGATTCGATCTCGGAGAATTTCATTGGTGAATGTGGATGGTTTTCAATTGCCGATGATCATCCGGAAGAGGATCGAATTATTACGGACAGTGCGATTCAAGAAAAAACCCCGCGATTACGTATTGTTGGACGACGGTTCTCGTTTCGGACATTTTATTATTTCGTAATGCGAAAACATTGGGCGGAACTCTGTTTATCCATGAGCTTAATATTGACAATTTTAACGTCGATTTTCCATTCACAATACGCCATGAAGGCGCATCTGATGGTAAGAATGAGTTTTCTGTAATTTTTACTTGGCTGATATCTGCCTTTCGTTTCAGCAAAGAAAAGCGCCGTTACCGGTTCGATTCTTTCCGCGAAACTCACCAGTGACCGATTTCTACGACGGCAACGGATTCGATTTGCATAAATTATTATCCATGCAAGGCGATCGACGTGGATCAACTGGCGTATTATTTGTCATGTATTATGCGCCGTGGTGCGCCCGATCCATGGACGCTAAGTGGCATGTGGATAATTTGGCACGTTATTTCTATCCGGATTCATCGATTTCCGACTCGATCAGTGAGAATGGTACGCGTTCGACTTCTTCGAATGGTCAATCTCGTGGACCAGTGCATTTTATCGCCGTCAATTGCTGGGACCCGAATGGAGAATGCCGTCGTGCGTATAAACTTTATACTTACCCCGTATTCCTCGTCTATCCCGGCACGACGAGTGGAATTTATTACAATGGCGTCATAGCGGCTGATTATATGTTCAGGTACGTTTATGTTCTTGATCGGCTTGATATTTGACTAACCAACGACTTTTGCAGGTTTCTGGAGAATATTATTTCGCCATTCGTGCGGGTCCAAAACGACGACGACATTGAAGAAGCGTTAAACGACTACAGAACTGTTGCGATCGCCTATTTCGACTTCGCTCAACGGCATCCGGATGGCTACCTGGCGTTCTATTCGGCTTCACTGAAGGCGTTGGAACGAGATCCACTGCGAGCTGCCACGAAATTCGTCGTTATTACGCATCCGAATCTGGCGTCTCGTCGTCTAAATTTCACCACGAATGGTCAACTGATATTGGCTCGGTATTTGAATGAAACCAATCTGGTGGGTACGTGTTGGTTATGCAGATCTTTCACAAAACAATACAAGTAACATTTATTTCAGGATTATCCAGACGAAGCCGAGTTCAGTGGCAAAGCAATTTCCGCATGGATATTCGAGAATTTATCAAATCCAATACGATGGGTCAGTCCATCGACTGCTGGTGCTGGGAAAAGCACCGCGTTATTCGAATTCCTGACCAGGAAACCAACGCTGATCTTATTCGCTCCACGTCAACCACTTTTTGACAGTGGTTCGAGTTATGCATCGGTAAGAGTATTTTTTTTAAATAGCCTTTTGCGCTTTTCCAATTACTTGCTTTCAGATTGTCGACGTCGCTTTGAATTATTTCAATTGCACCCACGAGGATGTGCCTTCACGACCATACCCATCGACAAACGCAACGTTGGAAAGATTTCATCGACTTATCCGAGAATCTATGGTACATCGACGTCAATTGACCGAACTGTGTTTGCGCAAATTACGAGAAGAAACTCGCCTATTGAAAGACTGCTGCGATGATATTTCGAACATTATCCGAAGTGGTCAACAGTCATTGTACGATTACCGCCAACGAAATATTTGCCACGTCTGCTATTCCGACGCCTCATCGACGTCAAGAATCAATGATCCGTTATTCTTATTATCATCAGCATCATCGTGCAACCGGTTCTTCACATCCGAGGATTTTATTCATACCATGTCGCCGGCGACGAAACAATTCTTGACTCCAATATTCAGCAGCCGATCGTGCGATCGACTGATCAATGATTTCTTGCCAAAACCGTCGGTCATCGATTTCTGTTGCCGAAATTCTGGACACGGGACGTCAGCCATTGAAAGGAGGAAGAAATTGAAGAGAACACTAACGCATTTGGATTCTGGAAACGGTGGTCGGGCGACGATTCCGAATTGCGAGAAACTGCAATTATCTCGGGTTTTGCGATACGTTCATGGCCAAAATGAGAAGATGATCAGCAACCGAGGCAAATCCGATTGGAACGGACTGGCATGTCGTACGAATCGAACATTGCAATTCGCTGCTATGGATAGCAATTATTATGGTGTATTCGTGAGAAAGTTGGGATTACGAGTCAAGAATTCAGCAAGTGTCGCTGCCATCGTTGATAATCAGGTACGTGTACATTATCCTGAAGCCATGTATGATCTACAACCCCCGTTGTTTTAGAATGAAGTCACGTACGTACTGGAAGATGCAACGAGTGCTGACCGTTTGGGCGCTTTCATCATCAATTTCACTTTGGGTCATCTGAAGCAATTTTATCGATCGGAGTTCAATGGACAATTCAATAACCATTCCTTGGCGGTAGAACCGAGAAATTGTACGCCAGGAACCGTATGCGTTCAAGTTATAACCAGTTCCACATTTCCTTCAATTGTATTGGATCCAGCAAAGGTAATAATTGATGGATTTTGTCTGAATATTTTACATGGCTAATTATTCTTTCATTTCAGGATGTCCTTCTATTCTACACCGCTCGATGGTGCGGTGCTTGCCAGCGATTATTCAGCATGTACCAAACGTTAGCCTATTATTTCCGGGTTGTGGAATATGATATTATGTTTGCTCAGTAAGTGGTTCTATTATATTCAATTCTAAATGACTGAAAATATGCTTGTTTCAGGTTGGATATTACGAATAATGATCTACCTTGGCAATACACAATCGATCACGTACCGTCGCTCATATTTTATCCTGCTGGCAGGTAAGATCAGCTTAAATTGGTGGCGGTCATTGTGCTGATGTATGGTTTTATTTCAGAAAAAGCGAATCGGCTCTATTCCCATCCTATGCACCGTGGACGTTACCGAATTTAGTAGCCTTCGTATTGGCTCATTGCCAACATGGAACACGCCTTCGATTCGCCTTATCCACTTGCATCCGAAATACGACTGGACATTCTACATCCGTCGATACTCGATGCCTTGTGAGAAATCGATATCGAGCGTGGCGTCAATTGGCACAAATGGATCGCAAAATTCGATTCCTGCGATTGGAAATGGAACGAGCAATACAAGTGACTATGTGGGATTGGGATTATGACGAAGACGAATGGCAAGTGTATTTAGAGAGAACGTGGCTAGAAATCCGTGATCTAGAAATGAAAAGGCGTGCATTGAGAAGGCTAGTGGATGATGCACTGTCTCGGAATCATTTTGTATAAGAGGGGGATTTTGCTGAATAACCTTGTTTGGTGATCGCAGTAAGGGTAGTCCATGCTAATTCTTATGTTTGGATTGCATATCGAGGTTTATATTCATGTACTTTCGTATGGGCTTTTTTGGCGTGATAATATAACAGGGTGTTCAATTTGGATGCCTTTTCGATCAAAATCTATTGCAGTGAACATTATTGCGCAATTTCATCAGGGATCGAGCGCACTGTTCGAACTTATCTGGGTACCTTTGGCCAACGGATCATGCTCTATCACCTGGTGCTAGTCAGATCGATCAGAAATCGATATATTGGAAATCGATATTCCTGATCAAATCCGTAATTATTGAGCAATTATCGAAATAAAGCTGATTTTTGAAATCAGCATGCTTATGTGTCACGGAAAATATGCATTTGAAGCACCAATCACATCAAATCCGATTTTTGAAATTTGAATGGTGGCTATTCTTTAGCACATGATCTCTGATGAACGATTATTTAGCATGGATGAAAGCAAAACTAAGCATGTATATACATTTTTCGGGTCAATCGAACATGCTCTATCGATTGGCGTCATCGAAACAGATCGATCACGCTTGTATCAGAAATCGATACTTCTGATCAATTTCTGGAATATGCATCTTAGAGCAATAACAATGAAACCACGACGATCAGCGTGTCAAACAATCTTAGAAAACATGCTTTTCATATACTGATCGCCTAAATTACCGATTTTGGACTTTGAAAATTGCCTGTCCTGTACATGATCATTGGTCGATGACATATCTATCTGCACAAAATTCTATGATACATGCGTATATTTTCCTATACAATCAAGTCCAGAACAGGAAATTTAAATTTCTGGACCGGTTGAAGGTCAAAACGAGTGATTATTTATTTTCATACATGCTTTGGAAGTGGAATTATTTATCTTTTGCCATAACGACATTCTTTCGGCCCCAGGAAGAAACCAGATCGTCCTTATCAAAAACGCCTTCGAGAATTTTGTAGTGGAAAATCAGGATTTTTATTCACGAAATCCGAATGGTGCCATGCTTTCGTATGGATCGATGTGGACCGGTTATCAATAATTTCCCTAAACGGCATCGAATTTTTCGAAAACATTCTTTCTGGGGTCATGAATCCGCAGAAGAACCAGTCCTCCTTATCAACGCCTTCAAAAATTTCCACTTTGAAATCAGGATTTATGGAATCTGGATCAACCCATTCTTATTGACATTACATTGGAGACGTTCGCAGACCGGTTAGCAAAAATTGGGTATAAAACGGCCGGTGAAAGAAGGAAGTTTCATTCACGAACGAATTCAGCCTTGGATTGGTCTCGAGTTCAGTTCCTATTTCTCCGCATATCCATCGATTTTATTGGCCATGAATATTTTTATATTCAATACTCAATTCATTCAAATTAAAGAAATGGATTCCAAACCAGGTAAGTTATTTTTCTCATGCCAGCAATGGGCATAGATTTGCAATGCGTTTTGCATTGTGATATCCTTGATTATCCCTCAATCAAGGCTAATCATTGATTTTTATTCTAGCTCGTCCATCTCAAATGCAATCATCGCGCAATTTTCTGGCACCAACGCAAATCCCAACCGGCGGTCATCCGAAAACTGCACATTCGTCTTCTTCGTCCATCAGTCACTTGAATATTCCGAGAATGGTCGATTTATCAACGCCAAAAACGCCGTGCACTCGACATCCGCCGGTGGAAACGAATGAGAATTATCCTACAATGTAAGTGTTTGAATGATTTTTGAGTAGTCCGGTTTTGGGCTTCTTCTGGCACTTGTTCACTTTAGCCCCCTCAAAGTCCGCAACCCGCTAGAAACTCGCAACACCTGGGTTGATAACTTATCAGTGCCAGGGTGTAACAGTGGAAGTATAATTCCTTGGGGAGTGACCATATTTCTTCCCTTAGGCTTAGGTGCTTAGGAACGCGGATTACTTTGTCTCTAGAATAACTGCTCCGGTTTCCGCTTGCGGGGAAAAGTCGGTGAGGGGGCTAAAGTGAACAAGTACCCTTCTTCTTTTTCACATGAGTTTTCTTTTGCAGACAAGCACGGCCGGTCAATTGGGCGTATCTGGAATCGGCCACTGTTGGCGTCATAAAGATCGTGCCAAGAAACGCTACGATTCCGCAGCCATTCCACTTCGAAACGCCAGGACGCGCCACCCGCCAACAAGTTGATCCTGGCACGTTTCCAAAAGTGGTAAGTAATTAGCTTATTTAGCATGTGATCATGCAGAGTTGGGTGCAGGTGGAGAAAGTCTCACCTGGCCCAAATATTTTCACTCTGCTGATCACTAAAATTTGAGGAAAATGACAAATTTTTTGAAAATTGCGCACATACATCCTTTGGATGTCATGGATCATGCGCAAATTAATCAGCAGAAAATTCATCTCAGCTTTTTTTCAGGTCGACTGTCGCATGCGCCACGAGCGAGACTACGCAAGGGCCGCCGAATTCGTGGAGAATAAAAAAATCCAAGTAAGTGTTGCTGTTGCCATTGCTATTAGCAAATGATAATATGCTAATGGTATATCTATTTCAGATTGATAATCGATGGCCAAATGGGATCGGTTTCAATGTCCAATTCTCGTACGCTCATTGGTCAATATCGAGATTTTATCCGAAATCATTGCGCTTTTAGTGACATCCAGTGATAGTCAGTGATTTTTAGCGATTCGTGATATTTTAATAATTGTATGTATATACTCGGATGTCAATTTTATGCTGTGCTTATTTTATGAATATGCTGTAATTTTAGAAAATATAATATGCGCAATCTCAATGGATGGTACTTCATCCAATCCACACGTAAATTCAATTTTGGTCAGATGACCATCAGATGACCAATCATGTTCTGCCTGGTCAACAATGCAATTGTCCATTGCAAAATTCACTTGAAATCTGGTCAAAAGACCGATCGTTTGACCTTCATTCATTCTGATTTATCAAACACCCAATGATGTTCTGGATACTCGTGCATAAAATATCTCCATTTGGGTGCCCTGTCAAAATTGCGCAATTTCCTATACCATTGCGTCTAGCGGTGCACAGCTTCGATTGATCACACTGGTTTCAGAAATCGATCGCCTTGATTACTTGTGTGAATTTCTATCAGATTGAAAATAATCGATACCATGAATAAACATGGTCGATTATCCCTGGGAATATGTTCAGATTATTCCTGCTAGGTTGTAACTATCTGGGCATTTTTGGCCAACGAATCATGCTCTATCACCTGGCGCAATTCACATCGACAAGAAATCGATATATCGGTTATCAAGTCTGTAAATATTGATCAGATATCAAAATAAAGCTGATTTCTGGAATCAGCACGCTTATTTATCCCAGAAAATATGCATTTGGAACATGAGTCATATCGAAATCGATTTTTGAAATTTTCAATGTGGCTATCCTTTACTACATGATCTTTGATCAATGATTATTCTGCAGGAAATAAAGCAAGATTAGGCATGTTGATATATTTTCCTGTATAAGATCATGCTGCATCAAACAGCCACATCTGATAATTCAGAAATCCCTATTACACAAAATCGATAATCTGATCAAGGTGATCAATATTGATTACAACCAAAAATAAACATCACCACCGTATTCAGCATACTTTTTTCTCGAACATTTGGCTAATGGGACATGTCTGCTGATAAAAATCACAAATCACTTCCTGAAGTATCAATGATCAACATTTTCAGATAATGATCAGTATTGAATCAATGAAATTTACGTCTCACATGGAATATTCAGTCTAAATACAGCCCCACCAGCTTCAATCTTACAACCAACGGGACATTCTGACATTGAATACCGTACACGACATATTTTCGAATCATTCCTAATTTGAGGCACAGTATACGCAATGCAAAACGTCGGCGAACAATGTCCATACGCAAAATCCACTATCATTTCCTTGTCCGAAATGATCTCTGTTTTCAACGCAATAGCACCTGCGATCTTTCTCCATTCATCCAATCCACTGAGCAATTGAGAATCCAGGAAATCATCCTTCAACGTACGGCCGAGAACGTCGGTTGACGAATTCATTTGATCAACATCGACTGGTGCGAATAAACGTCGTCCGATCGATTGCGCTAAGGAAGTCCGAATAAGATATTCCCCACATCCGCTGCAACTGACGGCTACGGAATTTGAATTCAATTCTTGCGCCCATGCACCAGATCCGAAATGAGCGGCGTGTCCGATACGACCCGGATGCTTCAGCAGAAGGCCGCCTGATGAGCACGAGGCCGCCACTTGACCTCGATTATTCACCACGATCACACCGACGGTATCCAATAACGCTGGATCCTTGCCCATGTCCCGTTTTGATACAGTCACTAAAGCTTTCCGAAATCCGGCTAAGCTCCGTTTCGTAATCATATCCGCATCCGATAAAATATCCAAACCGGATTTTTTGGCCAAATCCACGGCTCCTTGACCGGCCAAAACCATCGGCGGTACTAGGGATTGATCATTGGCGTTCGAGTCGTTTTGAACGTCCAACAGTTTCTTGGATAATAAAATCGGATTCTTCACATTGCTAACGCATCCAACGCCGGCGAAATTCATTCGACGACCGTCCATTAATCCAGCGTCGCATTCCACCGTTTCGGCCAGAGTTAAATTCGATCCAATCCCAGCATTGGTGATGGGATCATTCTCCAAAATTACGGTAGCCGCAACGCAAGCGTCCAAAGCCGTGGAATCGCCGGAATTCTCCATCAATACGCCGTAAGCTTTTCTGCAAGCTTCTTTGCAAGCTCGTAAAGTTTCAGTCCGAATATCCGTCGAATGATAACCGGCACCCGCGTGGACAGCCACGAATCCATAATCCAAATTAGGCATCGTCCAATTTAAATCCGAGTTCTTTCAATTTAACCTCGAATAATTCCGATCGAAATCGATGTTTTTGATGAAATACGCCGCCCACGCGTAATACTGGAATATCGTACTTATAAAGTTCGTAATATCGATGATTCTCCGATTTCGTAATATCGATTTCTTGCAATTGAAAATCGAATAATTTTAAATACGGTTGCAACTGGCGTTTGAAATGGAGGCATAAAGTACATTCGGGCGATGTGAATAATTCCAATAATGGCTTTTTCGACGAATTATGGATTAGACGAAATGGGGATTTTGCGATTACTGATGGGATTTTGCGATAGATCATTCCTCCAATCGATTACAAAACGAATTCGGCAATCAGCCGATGTGGACGTCCTTACCATCTCTATTCGAAAGCCTGTTATTTCGTTAGCCGTGTAAAATGTTGCACCAAAATGACTAGATATGTCCATGCGGTTACCGTATCCTTCCCGCCTTTTGTAGCTATGCTTGCCATGTGAAGCCGGGTTTATACTGCTTTAGGATTAGGAAAAGACCATTCCAAATTGCAATAAGAACACGCATTTCCTATAG
>JAQIWJ010000382.1:0-22531 GCA_034695185.1 Discolaimus major
GCTACAGCGTGGGTGACGTCACAGGACCCCCGGGGGGCCCAATGGCAAATTCCCTTCGATTTACGCTGACTTTAACATTTCCTCACAAATCAAGCAGATCAAATTTGAATAACCTAAACTGTGTGCGCTTAGCGTCAGTAAAAAATTTATATCACCCCCAAACTAATAATTTTCGCTTAGCGAATGCCACATGCTGCATGGGAAATTCGCATTCTTCATCATACGCAACCACTGAACGCCTCCAGTGCCACCCGCCTTCGGACCGATTACAACATTCCCCAATATATTCTCTTTGCCCGTCATATCTTTACTGAATACCTGAAAACGGTCCTTATCGATCCAAGAAATCACCATGATATGGATACTTTACTTCGATCAATACATGCACCAAAGCTAATCTTGTGCTCCCGACAGCGAATACGTATGCCTGCTTGAATTCCGGACTCGATTTTCCAGCCACAATTGGGGTTTGCTTGCGTTCTAGGACTTTCGTGGATTCGAATAAATGGACTCGGACGAATGTGTCTGGAATTGCGCAATTTATGACAGAAGTGCATGGATATCGATTGATGGCCAGCATACCTGCATTCTGCGGTACGTTTCTAGCTTTATTCACTGTGGCTGTTATGAAACCCATGGTTTGGGAATAGCACATTGTGACTAATAGTTCTGCTTGTTTGGCCTAAAAGGAACTTTCATTACAGAAAAAAACCCACAATGGCAATTTGTAGCCTGATTGACAAAGGGTCATATGCACATGACCCAAGCCTCGAAGCCAGCCATTACCGTATTACTACAGCCAGGTTGTAATAATGGCGAATTACTGCGACTCAATAATTTCCGATTCACTTTGGTTTCGACAATATCTTGTACAGGATCCGATGCTAACGCTTCGGGTTCTCGACCGACGCGTGCATTTCTGAATGATCCCCGTTTCGGTGGGCCACCGTAATCTGCAAGCATGTGGTATCTCTTGCATACACTGCAATGATATCAGCAATGGTTCCCATGGGTACTTGAAAATGGACTGGTCCAGAAATCACTGGATCAATTGGAAAGTCACAGCTGGAATATTTGCATTGCGTGTTACCATACAAATTACCGAGATGGACCGTGTTGCAGTACAGTAATCATGATACTGTAATCAGCCACAGTATATTTGCTTATCAGCAAGCACAAATCAGCATTAAGTCATGATCCAAGCCGAATACAGCGATAATTTTTGTTCCAATGCTCACAGGTGCATTTTTACCGTGTTTGGCAAAAGTAAATCGATCACTCGATCAAATCAAGCTTACCAGCAGCATTGGATTTGGCTCTGCCCGAACTGAATCTGGGACTGGGCGCTGACGTTGACCGTTTATAACTCAACGTACGTTCGAATGGACGTTGAGTTGGCTGATGCAAACCACCGGACGTCTTCGGTTTTTCCACTCCGCCAGTATTCTGATCATCGCCCATGATATTCTGATAAGCCAGAAAATGTTTAGCTAAGAAATCCATAGCTACGTATGTATGCGAGGAGTGTTTTTCACACGATCACACCTCGGGGCAACTGAAGATCACCGTTTTAGTCCTTGCAAAGAGGCTTTGCATCCTGGGTGGTCCTTTCATAATCCCTACGCGTGAATTTTTAATTGGCATATTTGGCACCTGTATGAAAATCGACGGCGGCGACATTTTCTTCGGAGCTTTCGATTTCGAAAATATCCATCGCCGACGACTGCTGGACGCCGCTGTGCTATGGCTAAGTTTTTCTTCGCATTCCAGATCACGAGTTTCGCATGCGCTGGATAATTCGGATCCCGCCGAGCGTGCACGCGGTCGTACACGCTTCAATGATCTCAATTTTCGCATGATCGATTCGACGAAAGGATGATTCTTTCTATATCACATATCACATGATATTTTAATCGTGCATAATTAGCATGGCATACTGTAATACCTGCATCCGACAGAAGGTGTACAGGATTTGGACGCTTCACGGGATACTGTAGCTCGGGTCGGTGGTGGTGTATGTACTAAAAATGGATGCTTTACGACTGCACTTACATTACTGATCAGCTTACATCCATTTTCTGGATCTCGGCTTTCATAATAGGGGATTTTTGAAAGCTTAATCTGAGCGCCGGTTTTGCTATTGCGTTTACCGTAATCCGGAGGAGCGCTTCGAGCGTAGCGAACTGGTTTATTGTAATGGTATCCCAGATCCAAAACCACGCTGTCCATTTCGTCAGACAGTTTGAGATATTCTTCTGAAAATGCGCATGCTAATTGCATCATATTTTAGACAAATCAGTTTTTCTGATGCATGATCATATCGATCAATACTGAAAATGTTTGCCTTGCAAGTCTTGTTTGATCTACATCTGCTCCAAACTCCTTACGGAGCGCTCGAGGGACCAACGACACCAAATACGCACAAACTTTATACCGGCCGGGAGAATCGAACCTTGGTCTGATGAGCAGAGAGCAAGAATGCTAACCACTGCACCAGAAGAATTTGGGTCACTGGATATTAAAATACTGCACCGGTATTCTCAACTTGAAGATCAGGATTAGATCCCGATCAAGCAAATGTTATAACATATGACGGATCCGATTTGGATCCTGACCCAGGAGATTTGGAATATCGCAGCCCAAGATCATTGAGTGCTTTTTACACTTGCAATTTGGATTCAAATGCATCTGTGCTGTGCCAAGCAATGCAATGCCGAGGCAAGAACTGATAATTGGCCTCTGATCATGCTTTCCCAACTACCAGCCATATAGTACCTTCTCTGGACTGCCTCCTGGACGAACCGATGTACAAATCCAACAACGATGGACTGGATACAGCGTTCATACAGGGTGTCAACGGACTGGGCGACAATGGTCGATCATTGGACGCGTATCCACTGGCCGATACCGGTCTTTGAATAGCAAGGTGATAACGACACGGCGGTGAATTTTCGAACGATGCATACCCAGTCACGCTGTCCGAAATCAATGGTGGCATGGAATTTTGATTGCTACTTGGTGTGGATACAGCTGAAGATACGGATGAACTTGGATCGGAGCTTTTTCGCTTCAAATCCAAACTGGCTGCTGCCTCAAATCGTTGAGGCGGTGCCAATTTATTCTTATCAGAATCAGCGTCCGTTTGACTTTCGGGCAAAGAACCTGAAAGTGGAGCGGTTACAGTAATCCATGGGATTGAGCCAGATGCAAGAAATCCAAGTTTTTGCATTATCATCGATGATTCAAGCTCACCGCTTCGTTTTCTGGACAATTTTGCTTTCGCTTTATCCAACGGTGTGGTTGGGAATGGACTCAGTAATTCACAGTTTTGCTCTATTGGCGTTACTTGAACTGAAATCACTGAATTTATCAAATCATGTGCCAAACGATCAAATCAGTCCTCACTTTCCGGAGTGTCACGCGAATCTTTCCTGTATTCAGCGAACGTAGCGAATCGTCCGATCGCTTGAAAATGGCGACGTTTCTGATCTAACTTTTCCATCTTTGGATCATCAGTCATTGGGAATTCGGATGCCGAATCGACTGAAAATGAACCAATTTAAAAACCCAGTGTTTTTCTCACAAAAATTTGAAAATCAATTACCGCTTCGCCGTCTCGTAAGTCTCTTGCGCATTGGTTGACGAGTTTGTGAGATATCCATGCAACTGCCACGCCATTGTGGGCCTGCAATATTTGATTTTTGATGACTTTTCGCGTGATCAATGCTCACAAATTTCAATTCATAAAATGACTGCCAAGACTGCGAAACCATCAGATTTCGCAATACTCAATCAGAATTGACCCAATCCAAATAACTCACCTTTATTTTGACCGACCTGTAACTTTTGGCCAGCCATTTTCGTTTTATCACCATCGAATAATAATTTATACATGAGATACTCGTTGAAAATCTCCATTTTTTATCAACTGTATCAAGATGCTCGAAAGGTGTGAAGAGAGATTTTCCTCTTTAGATATGGAAGATAGAAATATCCAACCTTATCATTAGCTTTTCTTCATGTATATGACGGGGCATTCGTAGAACGCTCCAATGGACTCCATCTCACGTATACACATTCTTTACGATGAAAAGTTCACATCAGCTACTGCGTCAAGGTGTGAAAAAACGGAAGCCATAAAAACCGCCTTGTACATAGTATCACGATGTACCAGGATTCAAAATATATACGTGCTGTGATAAAACGGTGCATCGCTTTTAGAAAGGAGCTAAATGATTCTGTGACCATAATAAAGTCATGTCTGATCACGCGCTATTGATTTTTCTGCCACTTGGGGCATGGAAATAGCGGTTACAGTATGCCGTCCAAATCGTCATCGATTTTTCCTGATCATAAATGAATGACACGACAACTGAACATGCCCTGTCAGCTGATGCCATTAAAATCGATGAGAAGTCGATATGTCGGAAATCGATCAGAAATCGATACATCGAAAATCAATACTTCAGATCAAATGAAAGTCAAGCAGGAACCACAGACAAAAATTCCAGTGCTGAAAGCAAATTTTTATTCCATTCCAGTTGCTGTCAGTCATTGGTGTAAACATTTTTCTTGCTAAAATCTGCATGAACCTGACAATTTTTCCAGATGTGATTACTGGTCATTTTTCCATGTGATTAGTGGATATTCTGCATTGCGAGTTTTTTTCCGGTTCATACATATGGTATTCCAATGTAGACTATACCAAAACGCAATGCCAAAAATCAATGTGACAAAGTGGCGCATAGGAAGGGTGTACCATCTGTTGCTTGGTTCCCGTTGCGGACTGAACCCTCTTGCGGATTCTATCCCGAACCCGCCACTTCCCGCATGATTATTTGACATTTGGATAAAGTAAATCAAAAAAGTGTTTTGATTTTGGCATGCAATCCTGAAAAAGGGCACCAGGCCGTTTAGTCACCTTTGTCACAGTGCAGATGCACTGAACTGTTGCACAGTGATAAGCAATTGATTGCTAGATTTTTACATCCAAGCCTAATCATCGGTACACGGAATAATTCGAATAAATCTATTATAATCTTGCATTGCATGCAGCTCATGCATCTTCCTTCATCTGAAGTCAACAAATATTCTGATTCAAGCACTGCATCTGACAGCACTTCTTCAGCAAGCAAGCGAATCACATGATACCAAACCCGGTCCCGCGCCCGCGAGAATCCTGCGGATCGGGGAATAATCCGCACATCCTCAATTTCCTCCAAAAATTACCAGAAAAATCATCAATTTCGTTTATTCTTCTCAGAAATTGATAATATACGACCCACAAGACCATTCATCGAGTTCACCACAGGCTGGTACAAGGCGGCCATCCGTCTACTGGGGATTTTCATCATCTAATATAAAAGAATTATGGAAATGATGAAACGCTGAAATTTCATCCAAGGAACAATTTTTACTTAATTCGTCTAGTGTGGGACGACCGCCTGATTTCTTAGGCTTGGTTATAATTGATAAATTTACATATTGATCATTATGGATTCAGAGAATAATCAAGATCAAGTGAGGGGCTTCCCTGATATGTGCTATAATTTTTTCATAAAGCTTCAAGCGATCGCATCGAAATCGAGAAAAGTGTCGATGGTACAAAAAAATCACCTTAACGTACTGATATTTTATGATCATAACAGGCCGGCAGAAGTCGATGATAAGCTATGACCCATCCTCAGTCCCTCCCTTGGTGATAATCACCAAGCTTACCATGAACCTGTAACACGCACTGAAATTACAGGGTTACTGTAGCTTGTGTTTTTAAGCCAAATATTGATTAGGAGAGAATTCATGCTATACATGAATTGAAGAACCGAGCAGGTGTTCATTTTTTCCAAATATCACCTGTTTTTCACGATGGAGTAGAAAGGTAGGCGTTATTTGGACAATCTCCAATGAGACACATCTTTTCGTGTGTATTCTTTCTTCGAAAAAGGCTATACATGCTTCCATGAAAGCCGTGACTGTGAAAACTTTATTCAGATTGCTTCTAGACGATATTTTCCAGTCAAGCGTACATGTACAAAATTGATAGGCAATGGTCGTCATGGCGAAAAAGGAGACGACACACGATGACTGCCTTAGCTGGCTGTGTAGGATTTTTATATTAACGTGCAATATTCATGCGTGATTCCATATTTCCCTAGACTCGACTGACGGGCAAGAGCCGATGTGAAAGCATTGCTTCAGGGATATTTTGTTCGGGTTTTTATAATCTCACGCTATCCTAACATTTTTCGCATGTCACTCAAAAATTAGTCCTCTTAAATTCGGAGAGCCGCGTATGAGCAGTTTCAGTTCAAAAATGCTCCATCCAATATCTGACTGGTTTTCACATTTTAATTACTGAAGATAAGCTTAATCATGGCTACCATGCAATTTTTGAATCCTACATTATCCCCGGTGAATATTAGCACTGCGACCAGTGGTGTTAGAAAATCCAATTCCGATTCGACATCATTAACTGTCCCAGTTGTGACTCATGAAGAATACGGGCAGATGGATGAGAAAATGCCCTCGCCAACTTCACCAACCGGAAGCCCATCCATGGGTCGACGTCGAGGTATAAATTTACGCATCCAAGTCATACCGCCCGATGAACCGTCGTCCGAATCATCGGACGACATGGAGACCGAATATAATGATAATTGGTCACCGCCCATATCCAGACCCCAATCTTCGTTGGAAGGCAGTAATATGCATTATTTAACATTACCACCGAATCCTGATTTATCGCCGGCATATTATGATCAGAAAAATCCCCACGAACGTCGCCTGTCCATGTGCTCGTGTGGCAGTGAATTCTACGATGGACATGCTAATATGAGTTTATCACCGTCCACTATGAGCTTATCATCATCCTTATCATTTTTGACCGCAACCGATGGCATGTCATCGCCGTATTGCTTGTCACCAACGATTAGCCGATCACCATCGACTGTCGGATGGAGATCCAGAGCATACGTATGAGGGTTTTAGCATCACTTGACTTATCATAATTTGCTTAGAAAAGTTCATTCAGATCATGGCCAATTGTGGACCCCAAACTTGCGTTATCATAATTTTCTTGCTAAGCTCATTCAAACATTCTTCATGTGTGCTACCAACTGCCAATGCTGTTCAGCCAATATCAACACAATTTTTTAAAAGCTATTTTTTCAAATTTCTGCTGCCCTATATACGCATGCTTTATAACCTCACAAAGTCCAGTCAATTTTTTACAGTCCTATTTTTACCATCACAACGACCATACAGTATGCAAAATGCTACAAAAGCTATTTTCCTATCGAAATCTTACAATGCATTATGTGTATGGGAAAAGGAAAGCCTTGATTGACCATGCGGATGTTTCTGCAAGGAGGGAATAACAAAACTTTATTCAAGGTTTCTTGTCAACATGGATAATAGAATCTTTTCTGTCTTCTTGAGACCATTCATGCGTCATTGATAAGAGATTTTCTGGGAAAAGCTTGGACCCTTCATGCACGACAAGATAGTTTTCTAAAATGGTCATTGAGAAATCTAGGTCCCGAGTATCATGCATGCAATGCAACATGTGAACAGTGCAGTCACAGTTTTGCTGGCTATGGACAGGCTAAATTGACAATAACTCAGCAGACCAATGGTCACTGGGGCATGAACACATTATAGACAGTCCCAGGGAACAAACTGTTGCAGTTTTTCATATTTAATGAATATACTAATTGGCAGTCTGTCTAGAAAGAAAACAAAATCTTTTAAAGTCACTCAGGCAAAATTGATCATCAATCAAGGGACGATCGATTTTGATCGACCATACCTCTATGTGTTAATTGACCAGGTGGTCACTAGTGTACTAAACCCCTAATTCCCTAATTCATTCCCATGCACTAGGCCTTGAGAAAGCTTTTAGCAAGTGTCCTGTCCATTAAGTGAAAACCAGGAAGCAAATGTTTTTTCCCCCATACATCTGGAAAGTATTCGCATGTTCATTTTCTGCCTCTCACTGTCCATGGCCAGTCAGCTTCCGCCTTTGGACGAGTATTGATCGAGTGTTCGTTTTATTCGTGCCTGTTCGCCTTCATTTTTTCCTCCCATGGCGTGAGCAAAATGTATTAGGGATGTTGAGCCAGGGTTGCTTTCACGAGTGCCCGTCTTGGATGCCCCTTTTTCGCAGAATGCTTGTATCCTGATGACGTCATTGCTGGTTACCTTGTGTCCGCAACGAAATTAGGAACTTGGCAACACATATATACAGAAGCAATTGGTTCACTCCGCATGGAGTCATCCAGTTGAGGAGGACACTGCTTCCCCCCCCCCCAAAGGGCTAGTTTTCAATAGTGCTCCTTTCTTTGAAATCGATTATTTCTAGCTAAATTGAAAAACGAGGTTGATTCACTGCTTTTCAGCCTCTCTGTGGAGAGTATAGTCGTTTTTCATTGTCTTTTCAAAACCAGTCTTCTATTTTGTGTCATTGACTTTTTTTATCATTGACTAACTACCAAGGGAAAGCTGGAATATTTTTTCCATGCTTTTTCGTTTAGCTCAATAGGCTTTCTAAGCTTCAAAATGTCCATGAATGTGATGAAGGATTTGTTTGATTAGGTAAAAGTGATGCTAAACCAGAGTGACATGGTAAATCCATGTAAAAAAGTTCTTTTTGTTGAATTGAAAGAGGAAACACGAGACGTCATTTTCACTTATTGAATTGGTGGAAGACGTCGTTTTGAGCCAGTTTTCAACTCTGACAATGCGATGACTGCCAGAAACTTAGACTGGTCTGCTGGGGGGTGTTCTTGGCTGGTAGTGCATTGCACAGGTAGCGATTTCCTCCCTGTAGACAGTAAATAATGTTTGATATATTTCATATTTCTTATATGGTCTGGGACTTGAATGAAGGGTTGGTCAGACGGTTGGGATTGTGATACAGTTGCTAGCATTGCTTTTAGACCATCTGATCAAGGTGATCCCAGGCTTATGAGGCTGATTTATTTGTAGATAGCCATTAGGCTTATCGTGTTTTTTCAATTTGAATGATCCAGATGCATCTATTGCACAACTTACATGATAAACTTCCCATCCGGATAAATCTGAATTACACCGATCTTAAAGCTCAGAGAATTAAAAATGCACCCTAAGCATAGTTTTCAGTGATGCCCTCACTAGTCATTTCTTTGGTATAGCCAAATGGGTTATTGTAAAGGTCATCGATATGTTTTTGTGATCTGTGCTGGTAGGCATAAAATTTCAACACATTTACTGTATCATACACTTTCACAGCCACTTTATGAGAAAAATTCTGCACTCATGGTTAGCCATGCCTGATATCATAGAATCATCATTTTCAGACATTTCAACACCGGCCATCGATCATCGCAGCATCCACATTGGATGGCTCGCCTGCGTCGCCTCCCATCAACACACCGACCAATTCCAGTGGAAATTACAATTCGGCTCAACTTCGATCCAGTCGTTCTTGGACATTCGTTGGCCCATCGTCCGGTTGGTCCAGTGGCCGACAAGGCAGTTCGCCGGTACCTAACAGTCTAGCCGCTGATAACGATTGCGCATTCGTTGATCGCGCTTCGATGTGGACTCCGCCTCCTCAAGCTCCATCGCCTCACCCGTTGGGTTATTATTCAGATTCCCCTCCCCCCTTATATTCTGCATCTTTCGTGGCTACTCGTACTGGAACCGGGAGCGGAAGTCCGTTATTATCGTCGAAAATGATACAAAGAACTGCGTCCGATTCTGGCGATCATCCAGCGCAAACCGTACCGCCCTCTTTGCTCTTGCACAGATCCAGCGTTGGAGGCGGCGCTACTGGGAATGGTGCGCCGACGAGGCGATTTTCAACTTCTTTACATCATCCGCAATACTATTATCAGCAGCATTGTTATCACCCGCCGACCCATCAGTATCAAGGGTCGCATCACGCGCAACAACAAACCCATTTAAGCAATGCAGCCATCGCGTTTACTCAGCAACGTGTACGCAGAGACAGCACTGGTTATGGGGCTAACAATTCAACTGGGACTGGTAAATAAAACTATTTTTAGTGGTTACCCCATGATCTAGCTTATGAATCAGTACTGGCGCTTGAAATTTTGCTCAGTATTGGCTATTATGCTTCTCTGTGAATCCTCAAAAACATCATCAGTTCCAATGATCTGTCATGATTCATATATTTCAGGATCTTCATGGGACAGTCCAACTGGAAGCACCAGTAATCTGTCTCGTATGAGGCGTCACCATTTGGGTCAATCGTGTCCGCAATTGAGTTCGTTGGGTTCATCATCATCCAATAGCACCAGTACAAGCGCGGCTGCTTCGCCCGGTGGTCAATTGTTTCAAAATTTCGGCCTATTAGCACCCGGGAATATGGCTGGCAGTCCTGCTGGTGCATTCGTACCTGTTGGAGGGTATGCTGGAGTTGGGCCTGCAGTGAAATTGAGGGTAAGGGACACATTATTCATGAATTTGCAAACCAAAATGCAATAGCCAACAGAAAATGATCCAAAAAAATCAATAATTAATCACCTGCTGCTCAATTGACCATATGATTCAGCTGCCCTTTTTGAACGACTTAAAAACGCATAATTGCATTGAACATTTCCCATCGAAACGTGTCCGTTGGCACCTTCAGGACAGGAAGTTCTTCGCATGATCCGTTTGTAATTGCCTAGCTGAACATGTACACACGGTCTTAGCATGGTGTCCATAAAAGCAAATTGCGGAGACTGGCGCCGATGGTCGCTACCAGACGCCATATTTCATGTTGTTTTGTCTGTATGCTCATACATATGTATCCTATTGGAAAATAGCCCATGTCCTAGTAGGTTGACCATCCTTGGACATCGTATTGCTTCCATCACAATGTATGCTAGCTTATGCGGAATTGGTTTTGGCTCTTTGATGCCTTGAAAAAGATAGAATTATGGCTGACACACGTCAACTGGAATCCCTGCGGACCTTTGGTTTGAAGCTGAAGTTCTGTTTAGCCTGGTAGTCACGTGGAAAAAGCTTCTTCCTTCGAGTCCTTGCCAATAGGATTTCAGAAGTCCAATACATTCTCTCAGGCTACCATTTACAGCCTGCCCGGCCATGCCATCGTAGTTATTTCAGTTTCGAATGACAAACTCTAGCGTGCTAATATAATTTCCTAAAACCATTCCAGTGTTCTCCAGTTTTCAAATCGATATTTTACTATTTGAAAATGGATGGAAACTGTAGGGGAATTCTAAGCGCTTTTTAGCCCCGTATTCAAAAGAGTACATCGGTCCTCCATTTATTGACTAACCAAAAGCTAGGGGCAGGCTTTTTGGCTTTACACATTTGGCATTATTGCGCATTGCTTTTTCCCGATGGTTACTCCTATAGTCGCCAATGGAGGAAATGGAAGGGGGTAATACGTCTGGTTCGAAGGCTCTTTAAGACCAGTGCTAACGTATGGATCCGATGCAATGGAGCCCCTTGGAACAAGGACATGGAATCCTCTGCTGCTATGGTTTGAAGCGTCGTCCATTTCCTGAATACTTGGGGCACCCTCTGTTCAATACAGGGGAAAATCCCTAGCTGTTTTTGCATTCGAAGCATAAAATTTCCTCCCAATCCATTGGATAATAATCCTGAAGAGCATGCTAATTCCGATTGATGGCTGAATTGGATGTGAAAAAACACGGATCGACTCGGAATAATGAACTAGTCCCCACATTCGAACTGTGTAAACGCACGACTGAAAAATCTGCTGATTTAGGCCGTTGGCTATTTTGTATTCATCATCCAAAATGGGCCATGGCGTGATGTACATCTTCATTTCCCACGGTTAATTAGCAAAAGTTCAGTTTGAATTTTTCCATGTTTTTTGACCATTGGAATGCGCCTGGCTCGAGGCGCATTTTTCATTCTACTAAGCACTCAGCTAACTCATGAAATCATAATCAAGACCTCTCGAGAAGATTGACTGCTAAGAAAACCGGTTCGTGCTTAAAACCCGTATGGACACTGTTTCTTGGCCAGCCACCAAAGTGATTTATATTTCATAAGGGTGGCTACAACGAAAGAAATTTCTTCCAGTGCCCATGCTAGCACCAGGTATTCGCATGCACGTTGATTATCCATTCATGAAATCATTGATTAGCGCTTATTAATCAGCTAAGATATCGGACATGTTATCGCCAGGGTATCAAGAAAGAGCTCGGTACCAGGTAGTAGCACCTGGGCACAAACCGAAGCAATCGGATGATTCTGTATTCTTATCTCCACCGGCTTCCATTGTGGGTAGAATTAGTCCAACATTTCGACACCATTTATTATCACCATCCTTATCAGTGCCCTCTTCACCGCTTCCATCATCTAATCGTCACAGGAGTCAACATTCGTCCAATGTCCAGTGTTCCTTGATCAGATCTCGAAGTAATCGTGTGAGTATGGTCAGATCAGCGCCTGTTGGATGCGTGGATGAACGTTGGATCAAACCGAGATCGCCTAGATTATCCGCTATGCCATTGAGTAGATCATTTTCGGGCGGATTTCAAAGCTTATCCTCACCGCGTTCAGAACAGTATTGGCCATCTCCGTCCACTCCCAGACGTGGCTTCGAGACGACCACTGTACCAATTGGACCTCCACCGTTGAGTCCGAGAGCGTCCAGCGGTGCATCGCAATCGCCATGGCAGCGATTTCCGGTCATGTTGCAGAATAATTTATGTACATATTATCCTAGCAATGATAGCAGAGGCGGGAAAAGGAGTGTTCACTCTGCGATCGGATATCGTGGGGTGATCAAATCACCTTCGTCCACTAATTATACTAATCCAGCCAAAATTGGCAATGAGGAGAATGCGGTTGTGAGAAGCGTCAGTTGCGACGCTGCATTGAGTGCTCGATGGACGAATTTGATGTTTTTGAAAGTAAAACACTCATGGCAGATTAGGCTGAACATACAGTTCCCATAATGAATGCACACAGTTACAGTATACCCATGTCCATAAATGCTACCATGACCATTCAATACCAGAATCACATCACAATAGTAAATATTTCTTGTATTTTAGAGGGAAATTTCGATCCAACGTCGCCATAGTCATCGTATGAGTCGTCGAAGTTTCCATGCGAATACATCACCAATCATGACCGCTACTGCGGCTGCTGCTGCTGCTGGACCTGGTTGCCGTTCTCCAGGCAGGCAAGGAAGCCCAATTTTGGACGCTGGTGCCAATGCGAGACCAGCGAGTAGCCATGGCACTCAACCGCAGCAATCTCAACGTCAGCATCAATGCCCACATCAACCGCAAGCAGCTGCAGCTGCAGCTCACCCAGTGCCATTGAGGCAAAAGTATGCATTTTCTATACAATATATCGATCGTAAATGAGAAATTTCAGTTCACTACGAGTTCAACATGCTGATGCAAGACGTTGGTCAGTCGCATCGTTGCCAAGTTCTGGATATGGGACGCCTGGTAGTTCTGCTATGTCTGTATGTGATCACTCCGATCCCAATTTGTGATCACTGATAATTGTCCATTTCAGTCGCAATATTCGTCGCAAGAACGTTTAGTAGCAGCTGCATTGGAAGAGCAAAGATATCGTTACGGCAGCAACGACAGTAATCCAGGCTCGTATGCAGCTGAATATGCGTATTATATGCAAAATCAGCAAGCCCTGGCTCAGCAACAGCAGCAACAAAATCAACCAGCACCCGAATATCACTCCACTTGTCCTGTATCTGGACACTCACCACGTATACGCATAAGATCGAGAAGTTTGAGGTAATAATTGAAATGCAACTTTCCCAAATCACCAGGGATGATTGCTGTGCTCTCATTCCTTTTATGAGTGCATTTAATTTGAAAGCGTTTCTTCAGTTTGCCACTAATGAAAATGCCTTTCTTCTGGGAATTTCATGAAATTTATGTTCATCTGCGCTTTCTCTGGTTGAGGGGCTTACTGTAGGCGAGAGTGCATTCGTATAGAAACCTTGCTTTTGTAACAAATTCATAACTCTATTTCCTTATTCCTCCGCTTTGTTTTTATCTTTCAGCAGCCTGGCCTGGCTTAATCTTAGTTCAAGCCGCTTGGAGTACGTATTTATCATTTTCCTAGTCATGCATGCGTGTACTTGGGCGGAATTGTAATGAAAACTTCTGTTTCAGCAACAGTTCATCAAAAATTTTGACTGAAAATGTGGAAGTGGCATTGAGGAATAATATTTATAAAGAAAAGTTTCCTAAGGTAATTTGCTTGGGGCCATATTGGGCCCTATAATAGGGTCCTGAATGGTCCGTGCAAAATTTGAAAATGACAGTAAACCATTTTAGGCAAAACGCCAAATGGAAGAAAAACTAGAAGCATTCTTATCCGATAATGCTCTGCTGTCTTCATCCGGTGCCAGTTCGTCTTATCATTTGGTCGCATTATCATCCAGCACTCATTCTGACGTATCACCGGTATCCGGATCCAATGCACAAGCAGTTGGCCCCACAAATTTGACGGTGCCAAATGCGATCAGCCATCCGACCAGTAGGCGATCGTCGGTGACTCCGCCAGTGGTGGCCATTGATTCAGAATCGTTGAAATTACTTTCCGATGGATCGGCGAGGTTCATACATTTGCAAATTATGGAATTGGTGGCTGATTGCCTGCAAAAATCCAAGAATGATGCATTGACATCGGCGTATTTTTATGAATTATCGCAGAATCTGGAAGATTTATTGGAAGAGGTGTGTTGAATCAGCTTCTGTCATTCAGGCAATTGTAGACTGCATGACATGCGAGATTATCGATTGATTGGCATGGTGCAAATATATGATCCTGAGCCTGCCGTGCTTGAAAACCAATCACATTTGAATTGTAGCAAAATTGCTTTCTGGGCCATTGAATCTCATAACAATTCTTGCAGGCGAAAGAGAAAGCCACACCAGAAGCATTCGAACAATTAGCAACATTGGTCAAGAAATTATTGATTATTCTTAGTCGACCAGCCAGATTATTGGAATGTTTGGTAAGTAGCCACAGTCCAAATTGTTTGGATAAGCTCTAATCTAGCCGAAAATGGTTAATTCAAAATACTCAGCATAAAAATTTTCAGGAATTCGACCCAGAAGAATTCTATCGGCTGATGCAAGAAGCCGAGGGTCAAGCTAAAGAAGCCCAACGCAGTGGTCAAGCCGAAAGCGTGCCACAATATATCATAAGGCAATTGGGTCTCGGGCGTCCTGGGCCTTTGCAAGGTAACCAACTCCATACCACGTAATATGGAGCTTATACAAAATTTTCCAGATTTCACTGGAAGTCTAATCCAAAGCTCGGATTCGGGTCACGCTGAAACGCCCACACGCAGTGACCCAATGCCTATTGTACCAGCTCCGAACGTGTCACCCAATGCAGGCAGACGTCGACCACCTCCTCCCAAAGAGGATGATTTTGAAATAATTAAACTCATTTCCAACGGGGTATGCTTTTTGAAATTTTGAATGCCAAATTTTGTATACGTTTTATTCTTAGGCCTACGGAGCGGTGTACCTGGTCAGACACAGGGAAAACAGGCGCCGATTCGCATTGAAGAAATTGAATAAATCCAATTTAATGCTGAGGAATCAGATCGATCAAGTGTACGCCGAAAGGGATATCCTCACTTTCACTGATAATCCGTTCGTTGTTTCGTTTTATGGCAGTTTCGAGACTAAGGTACGGATTGCGCAATAATAGCACACATCACGTATTGGGTTATACTGTAGAAAATACATGATCTTCCTGACAAAAATAAGCAAATCTGATGATTTCAATGCCAAGTGAAATATGGATTTTTCCAGAAACACCTGTGCATGTTGATGGAATATGTGGAAGGCGGCGATTGTGGGACTTTATTGAAGAGTACTGGCGTTTTACCGGTGGAATTAGCTCGGCTGTACATCGCTGAGACCATATTAGCCATAGAATATTTACATTCGTACGGAATTGTGCACAGAGATTTGAAACCAGACAAGTACGTATCAGATGGCAGAATTGCATGACCTCTAAGAAAACTGTTTTCAGTTTACTCATCACTGCCCTTGGTCATATAAAATTGACGGATTTCGGTCTATCCAAAATCGGATTAATGAACAGAACGAATCTGTTGTACGAAGGCTATTTCGACGCATTGATGACCGAGACCACACAATTTCAAGATCGACAAATATGCGGAACGCCCGAGTATATTGCGCCTGAAGTCATATTGAGGCAGGGTTACGGTAAGGGTAGTTGTTTCGGTCCCTGCAAAGGCATGCGCCTGATAAGTGATCAGTAAATCAACGCTGCCATTTCAGGCAAACCAGTGGACTGGTGGGCACTAGGCGTAATCACCTATGAATTCCTTGTTGGCACAGTGCCATTCTTTGGAGAGACACCGGAAGAATTGTTTGCTCATGTCATCAGTGGTAGGTCATTTTGAAATTCATGGCACGAGCAGTCCATATCAGTACACTCTGCTGAATATTGGCCACGTTATGACAAGATCATTCATTTTTTAGACGAGATTGAATGGCCAGAAGAACCATATGCACCATCGCAAGACGCTCAAGATATGGTCTTGGGTCTATTGCAACAAAATCCGATGGAACGTTTGGGCACTGTGAACGGTGCCATTGAATTGAAGGAGCATAAATTCTTCGAATCATTGGATTGGAATTCGTTGTTGAGGCAAAAAGCGGAATTCATACCGCAATTGGAAGGAGAAGATGATACTAGCTATTTTGATAGTGAGCATCACGGGTGCAATTCTGAGGCACAAAATTTGAAAACTGACCGTTTTTCAGCACGCGTTGATCGGTATCAACACGATTTGGATTCAGGCGATGATGATGGAAGCGTATGTGGTGATCCTGATATTGGATTAATGAAAGAATCATCATCCTCATTATTCGCCAGTTTCTCCAGTTGTTCGCCGCGGTTCAGTTTGTTGGCTGACACGACTATTGCAGTAAGCTCCAAGCATTAAAAATATCATCAGTTACAATGGGATTTGTTTCCAGAAATCCAGCAGCGATTCATTTTACGGTGGCCATAGTTTGGACCGATCGGATTCCATGAATAGCAGTGGGACGAGTGTGGTATTGGAACCGATGTCAGTGTCACCGTCCACATCTTCGTACGCGACGCATTCGCATGCGATTTCGATCGAAACCGTGAAAGATAATGAGCATAGTAAAATAGGGGAGAATATTTCAAACCTTGGCACTGATCAAACGGATATTGGTGCACCTGCGTATAAAATATTGCAACCAATGACAGCCGTGGATGAAGCTCAAGTGCAATGGAGAAGGAGAACAAACGTTACCGCAATGCAATCGAAGTATGCATATATCGATTTATGCAATCTGAAGTTGAAAACTGGCTATTTTAGGCAGCCAACACCGATGATCGCAACCGGTCATTCTGCAACAGCATCCGAGGTGACCGGTTTGCCAGTAGCAAAAACGCAACTCAAAGAATTATCACCGGTCGATGAAAGCGCTGCTGTGAGTCCGACATCGCCTCCATCACCCGCACCTGCCACAGCGCCCAAGAATACCGGTTCAACCGCACCGAAACCAACACCGCACCATCGTCAAGCATCCTTGCATCCGCCTGAACAACAACCAGTACACAGGCAATTATCAGCGCCCGCGTCTGGCAAATCGAATCATCATACGCAAGGTCTACATTTGGTCATACCCGGTGAAATCAGTACTGCGTCTTGCGTGCCTCCATCGCCCACTTGCAGTAGCGGTGGAAGTTCTCTGGACGGTTCGCCGACTACACTACGTCGACGCAGAACCACATCGGCCGTAGTTCATGGCGTTCATCAGCAACACAGCGGCGGTAGTGCAGGGTCAACAACGACCACGGGTAGTGGATCCAGTGGTATGAATGAGGGTCAGTTGGTCAATCAGCTGAAAGCGCCCATAGTCATAAGGCGAGGTCCCAAAGGTTTCGGCTTTACAATTCGAGCCATACGGGTATATTTGGGCGAATCGGAATATTACACTATTCAACATTTGGTTATGGTAAGGGGATTGATCATCTGTGATTGCGCAATGATGCATGCATATACAAGCAGTGTCGAGAGCCAAACCATGGCTCGAGCTAGACATGCGAAAGTACATTCTGATTTTCAGGCTGTGGAAGCTGGAAGTCCAGCATGCGAAGCTGGTCTACGTCCGAACGATTTGATCACTCACGTGAACGGTGAAAGCGTACAAAATTTGACGCATCCAGAAGTTGTTCAACGGCTCATGTCAGGCGGTGACACGTTGACATTACGAGTTAGCCCATTGGAGAACACGACCATTCGCCAAGGCGGTCCAGCCAGGAAGAGCGCTGGGAAATTAGTGAAACGTTCTGGATATAAGCAGAAATTACAAAAGCGAGCTTTGGAGAAGAGTAAAAAGAAGACTTCGTTATTTCGTCGCTTAAGCGGGAAACGGGTCAGCGCCGAATTGAGCGCAGCCGGTGTTGCTGGTTCGTGCGTCACAACCGGTGGCCTGTTGGCTACTGCGTCCACCGCCGCCGCCATGGCCGGTGTAGCGACTGGGCATTTATCGCATCTAGTGTCATTGCAAAGATCGATTTCGCATAACGACGGAGCGATGTTACATTATCCAGCATCCAATATGAATGCGAAAAGTATAGTTCCTAATACTGGACGCCCGAGATGCGATTCGAGTTCCAGCCAGAGTTCCAGCCCAGTGTCCAGTGTCCCGAATAGCCCAGCTTTGATGATGGCTGGAAATTTGGATATAATATCTTCATCCAGTATCACACCATCAACGTTATCGCCTTCATCATCCGGTTCCGCTGCGTCTTCGTCTTCGAGACCCTCCAGTTTACACGGCCTGAAGCATAAATTGGCACAATCATTGAGATCACCGTCGAGGAGAAAACACGCTCAGACTATGCCGCTTTCACCGCTTGCTAGGAGTCAACCACCAGCGCCCCAAGAACAAATGATTGCGACTGGTCAAACTTCATTGACCACTGGTCATATTTCGCCCACCAGATCACCGTCGCCATTAGCAGTAGTGAATTCAGCATCGGTCACAGCAACCGTAAAATCACCGCCCATGATTGTGCCTATGGTCAAGAAGACGATAACGAAACCTAAGAAAAGCGATACAGTATCGTCCATTTCATCGTCTAGCAGTGGTGCGAGTGCAGCCGAAACGGCTCCTAAATGCTTTCTTCCACCATCGTCCAGAAGCCCAATTCGTGGTGGTAGTGGGAATATATCTGATAGCAGCGGAGGCAGCAGTGAAGGGACTGTGAAGAAGATTTTGAGGTCTGATCATGCGGAGAACAATAAATGATTTGTGTACTGTACATAAAATTTGAATTTTAGTCCACAAAATTTCTTGTGATTGGAAAAGATAAGGTGGTTTGCTTTGGCCTTGAATAAAAAAATGTATTTTCAGTACTCGTTCCTGAAACGGAAAAGTAAAAATTACAGTGTAACCTGCGGTTGATAAGGAGTATTGTCATGGTTTTCAAGATTGTCACACTGATGTGTAAATTGTTTACCATCGCTTTTGTGCATGCGTATTAGTTGATTTCGCATTGGATGGAATGTGATATCAGAAACTATACAATACAGGACCATGTGTAGAGTTGGAGAACACTGCCAACAGAACATGATGCCTAATTTCATCTCATAAGCCATCATACCAGAACGGTACGCTATTGCCACAAATAGGAAAGTCTAAAATTAGGCAGCCAGCTTGGTTGGCCGAATTCCTGATATTTATAGGCACCATCGAATGCTAATTTCCTCTATGCCAACAAAACGTGTATTGAAAATGATTGACAGGGTTTATTTTTTATCAGCGTTCACCTTGCAAAAGACCAGTGCTAATATAAGAGCTAAACGTGTACCTGATTGTTCATTGAATGCTATAGTCACCAGCTGAGGATCAGTAACTACCAGTCCTTCTGTAATCCGGTCTTACTATTCAAACATGAAAACCATGATCGTCGTGTGTTTTTGCCTCGTCCTGCTGTTGGTTACTGGCATGGCAAGCGTAAGTGCTTGTACTGTAGTTATTTAGCGTGCATGTAAGAATGTTGAATTTACATTCAGCCGGTCAATGCAGCTGTAGCTGTGTAAAAAAGAGATGTTAATGCCCATATGCTGGTATGTTAGTGTGATGCTGTAACAAATCTCACGACGATCGTTGAACGTATTATGAACCTAATTTCTTTTCTTCAAACATAGGTTAAGAAGGACCTCTTGGCTAACGCTGACACTGGCAAGAACGAAGAAGTAGCCAAGTAAGTCCAGTGTTGGTGCAGTTATGGTTTGCTTTGGTATTTTGCATAATTGGTGTTGCAGTAATAACAGCGTCTTAATCACAATGAATGCTTCCATTTTAGGGCATACAAGCGATGCGTATGTCTACCCGGCCAACCTGAATGCCGATGCGGTATGTAGTGAAAAGAGAAGCTCACGCATAGCTGCTAAAGAGCCGATAATATACTGTTAAAAGATGATGCGGTTGAATATCTTGTGACTGACAAAAGAAATAAAAACCATCTACAGTAACTGATTCTGTATGCAAATGTTATCCTTCCAAAGGAAAGCCTGCAGTTATGCGGTGGCTAGAAGGTGTCCGTTCCATTCAGCAGTGAATTTATACTGTAAGTTTGATCATGGTACCTTTTCAGTATTGACTGATCTAAATAATATACATCATGATAACAAAGCCTTCTCCCAATCAATTATCTTGCAGAAACTCTATCCATCGTCGCTTTTGTCTGCCCTTGACTCCCAGGGGAAACCATGCCCTTGTATGAAAAATAAATGAATCATCAGGGCTTAATCGAGCCGAACTAATTGGAAAACCAATTTCTATGTTCAATTGAAATGTCAAGTTATGTACCGTATCAGCAGAGCAGGCCACGTTTGCAGTTCTGCTAGCATCAGGAGTTCGCTGAGACCGTCTACCTTTTCGAACGTACAGTAGGACAGTAATATTAGTTGGGTCATAGACGTATTTGCGATGGAAACTTGCAACGGAATCCAGGATAGCAGCTGCTCGATGGCTTTCGATTACTTTAACAGTTTGGAAGTGAAATTCGAAAGCAATGAAAGCTCCACCAATCAGTGCACGTGGACGTGTGAGCAGCGTCTGTTGGGTTGTCAGTATTACAATGATTTGATGCATCCATCGGATGGCCTCATTATGAAATTATATCGTACTGGGAATATTCTGTTTCCTGCTTGTTTTGTGCCTTTTGGTCTGGTGGGAAATGTTTTTCTCTTCATCACATTATTCTCTTCAGCACTCTCCGGGTCCATGTTTCTTATTTTGAAACACATTGCGTTTGGTCAAATTGCTCAAGGTGTTTTGTTGCTGGTAACTTATCACAGCCAATTCCTGTTTTCACAACGCGTGCATTTCATTTGGGATTTTTTCGTTGGACCGATCTCGTTTGAGATCATAAAATCTTTCACCTTTTTCTTATCCCTATTTCTATGCACAGAGCGTTTAGTCTGCATCACATTTTCGACCAAATATCACAAGTTCAGCGCAAAAAAAGTGATGGCAATTAGTTACGCCATCTTCTTCCTGTTGAGTTGCCATCATGTGTTGAGAGGATTTGGGTCGCATGTTAGCACAGTTACGTTTGAGAATGAAACCAAATACACGGTTGAGACTGATGGCAATTTAAAAATTGAATTAATTGTTTATATTATGGCCTTATTTGTCAAAGTTCCTCTTTTGGCTATTATTTGTTGTTTTTCTGCTATCATCATTTCTGCACTTAGACGCCGCAATAGGCAAATTAGTCACCTTATGGGTCCAGCAAAAAACGGCTCAAGAGAAGAAAGATTTGCTCAAATTATGCAAGTTTCAATTTATTGAGACTACTGCGGTCGGCTTGGATTTGTTGATCACGTGCACAGTTGACTTGGGTCAAATTCTTGTTTACCGTAGCGCTTATTTGAATTCGAGCTGTTCATTTTCTGATATCATGAATGCATTGGGTCTTTATCGTTCACTTCAAATTCAGCTTTTTGTTCTCTACTTTTTTCGCAGCACAGCACATGGTGAGCTGTTCATTGTATATTTGATTTGGTTTGGCAAGTTTCGGAATGCATTTGCTGGAATGTGCAAGTCATTATTTCTGAAGATTCGAGGGTACTGTAGATAATTTTCTGCACACGGTGAGTGAGTAAAGTAGTATCTAATAAATAAATATTTAGGATTCATTCTTTGTTCGCTTTCAGAAGTTGTAAAAGGATGTTGGAATATCCAAGAGGATGTCCTATTACAATGGATTGCAGGCACGGAAGCACCTGTATTGCTCCTCAATTGGCTGGCTGGTTGCACAGTTTGTGCCTGTCAAACCAATTGAATTTCGCATTTTATGCATTTATTGATGCTATACTGATTTTATTCGACAGTTGTCACTATGCATAATCACAATCCAATAAGCACCATACAGACTGATTAAACGATAATCAATGATTATTGATTTATGCCTCAAGCTTATTTCGACTGATTACTGGTGTTATTAGTGCTTACCT
>JAQIWJ010000383.1:0-22502 GCA_034695185.1 Discolaimus major
TCAAGCCATAGACGCCAGAGAAGATTTATAAAATTTTATGTAAAAATGCAAAATCAGGGGGACCGTCTCCCCACGCCGGAGCCTAACTTTAAGCAAAGGTGAAATAATTGCGGTTTAACGTTTAATGATGTGATCGGCTTGATCCTTTATGAGAATATCGTCAGACGCATCATACCAGATTTAGGTTCATAGATGCTTTTAGTTCCGTATATTACAATAATAAATCAGCTGACTTACGTATGATATTTATAAATATGGCTAATTTTGATCTGGCATTGATCATTACAGGTTTTATGTCCATTTTAAAGCATTCTATTTTCAGAGATAGCGGAATGAACATTTATCATTTAGTAGCATATGTGTAGAATGAATAATGCATTCTAATGGAGGCTGAAGCGTTGTGTGGATTACCTATTGGCCGTACTGTCATTGTCATGAAAAGAGAACATTGCGCAATGCACCAATTGGGTTCCATCGATGGAAGGTTTTATAAAAACATGTCTATAAACACACTTTTCTGAGCAAGCGCAAAGTGCCATTTCTTGAACCTAGCGCTTGGGTATACAATCCAAATGAAGATTGGGCTTAAGTGCCATTGCAACCTGTACTATTCCTATTCTATCAGCATACACAAATCGTCAAGAATCAAATCCAAAGTAGCATTATCATAATAAGTTGACCATTCAGAGAAATGTTTCACCCACACCCAATCATGTCAAAAACTACACCCATAACTCAAATACCGATTTATCATCTTCACGATCCCAATTCAGCGTTTGCCAAAAAAAAAGAAAAACAACCAGCAACGACCGCACATATCATCAGAATCATTGATATCTCCAGCGCCAGGACATCAGCAGCATCTGAAATTTAAATTGCACTCTAGCATACATAAGAATGCTGCTCATTCATATATACTTACGGTGGACTTGGGCATTCGCTATTGGCATAGCCAATGAATGCAATCGCCAAAACTGCGATGATCAGGAAAACGAATTGATAGGATACCATTTTGGTGGAAAATAACGAATACGATAGCAAGACCTTTTGGATACGGACGAGGAACTAAATTCTATTTGGCGACCTTTCAGTCAAGTGAACCGCTAATGGAATGATGAGCTTCCTCTTGTTCATGGGCATATATACATTCGGATATGAATAGAACTCGAGGAACTGGAATGCCACGTATTATTATTAGGCAGCATTCAGCTATTATTAAACGAGGATATGCCAAACCGTTTATGGGAGCCATCCACCGGAATTATTAGCATGAACTTTGTACCGTTGATGGGAATTATTATATTCATTCAGATATGACTAGAACTCGATGAGTTGGAATGCCATGTATTATTATTAGGCATCATGAAGTATTATTAAACAAGGACATGAACCATTTTAATGAGTGCCATTCGTCAGTTTTATTTTGGTATTTCCGAATGCGACATTGAATCAAACATTAGTTCCTGCACCAAGCGGAATCAAACTTCAAAGGTATCAGAAAGAATAATGAAATTTAGAACACCGCTATAACTCCGTCGAGATCCAACGAAATGTCTGAAAAAGGAGGATACTTTTAATATTTGCATAATATAATTTTTACTCAAGAGAGTGCATGATTTTTGCAAAACCATTAAGACAGGATTTTTATGTGCATCGACCCTGGCCTATGGAGCACTGGACAACCCCATGTTGGGGATCCAGACAAAAGGCGTATCATTCGAAAGCGCTTCGAACGTACATCTTGATGCACCTAATCAAATCGATTACACTCTAGCCGTTATCGATTTATCGATTTTTCAAGTTGGTAAAAAAGCGACTCCACTGAAACGGCTGCCATTTCATGAATTTTTTGTTAGCAAGCTCAAATGTGTGGCGCATAATGTAGCCAGAGAGTGGCTCTTTCATTCCCTTACACTCACTGGGTTAGCATTGACCGCTGAATAACGGTTCTCAAAAAACTGACCAATCACCCTTGACACTAAACGCATTTATGGGTGTAATTTCTGCAAATCGCTGAGAAGAAACCTTATATGCCTTGAGACGATGTAAATATGATGGGGGACCATGAAAAACCACATTTGGGGCCATAAAGTGTTCTACTGTGATCATGAGAATCGAAAAACCTCATTTTCCATATGATTGCTATAGGAAAACATGGCTTTACTATAGAAAGAGTACTGGCTAGGAAGCACTATATGCATTTCTCCCCTTTTTCCTATCGATGCCCCCTTCGGCAAGCAATGCTAAAATGAACGAAAGAGAAGAGTTCATGTGCACTTTTTCCCCCAGGCCAAGGAGATTCTTTGATGTGTCAAGGGGCTGATAAGGGGTCACGCCCAAATTCAACGTCAACCTGGACGTCTTTTAACATCCAGTCGACGTCCTTTTGACGTCAATTTAGCATCAACTTGAACTTCAAGAGCCACTTTTTCATGCGCTTGGCTTCATGCCAACCTACGCTCTGGCATTGGATGTTTTGTCTGGCGAGTGAAAAGGAACATCTGGACATCAAGTTGACGTCAAGAACCCATCCTTGCGTGTGAAGGGACCAACATCTAGCATGTGAAGGGCCCATGATGTCAATGCAGCATGGACGTCCATTGGACGTCTTATAGATGTGTTTGACGTCTAGCTTGATCATGAATTTGGGCGTCACCCCTAAGGGAGGTATACTAGGTGCCACCTCAGAATTAGCCTAGAATGTGTGCCATTTAATAGAGAAAAGCATGCTGAGTCCGAAAATAATGGTTTTAGCTTCGGTTGGTGTAGGGTCAGCTAAAAAATGACCATCAAATTGGACACCTGACCAGCACCAAATGAACCAAATAGCACATCAAATGATAGCTGAGAGTTCACTGACGAATAATCCATGCATGATTTAGATACGCACTGCACGGCTGGGTAGAAATTGGTCAATGACATAAATTCACTGGTTTTTGACCATTATCTGGCCAATGGCTAGGTGTTTGGCAAAAATAAGAGCTTATTTTGATTCAGCACATCATTTCCTATCATTTGAGGTGCCCGTTAACAGGCTAGGCTGCAAATTTTGCTGTCCAATTCACTGTCCATTTACTGGTCGGTCACTGAGGCAAGAACAGCACAAATAAACCTCGTTTTCCTACTCACATCAGCATGAAAAGCTCTTTCAATTCAGGTATGTCTTATCAAAATCGGAAGATGACACCTGGTATACCTCCCTTGTGAGCCTGAATTGGACCGATGGGAAACTGGGCCTCTTGCCCGCGATTCTTACATGATTGATGATTCGGAGAAGTGCAAAATCACGCCCCTATCTTCAGTACAAATTATTGTACCCGATATTAAAAATATCCTCCTTTTTCATGCATTTCGTTGGATCTCGTTCGTCGGAGAATGGATCGGATTATTCGGGCTTTACGTGTTCAACAGCAACGCCAGCCGAAAATGAACGTGTTATCTAATCATTGGTCTGCGTTTTTCAGGCGTTCCTGGTCAAAGGAGAAGACTTGTATCCTGAGCTAGTTCATTATGTACCCTGTATCGAGTAAACGATTCAAAATACTTCCATCATAATTCTTTGGCTGGCTGAGATCGTAAGGTCAGTAACTTCCTTTATTACAGAATTGGCATGATGGTTTCTTGAGGTTGGTACAATTCAACTATTCACTCACGAGGGAAGTACTTTTGGTGTGGCTCGACAATTGTGGCCAAAACTTCAATGTAGTATATTTCAAGTATGCTGATCACGAATCTCATGTTTTTTGCTATTGCTTTGGTCACCAGGAAATGACCAGTGAAGTGGACATCTGAATTGCAACCCAGCCTAGTGAGATGCGGCTCAAATCACAGGAAATGACGCCCTGAAGTCAAATCTTCAAGTTATTTTTACCTTTACCCAACCAGTCGCCAAAAAATGGTCAAAAACCACTTATCGGAGTGGACATTGGCCAATTTGTCATGATTGGTACAACCCCTGATTGATTTATGCATTGATTCGTAATCAGTGCCTCACAGGCTTTCATTTGATGTACATTTTTCCCAATTCGCGTTTGTCAGTTGTCCACTTTAATGGTCATTTGCTGGTCACCAAAGCAACACGGGCAAAAATGAATACTCGATTCTCAGGGCACGCTACTCCCTAGCTGTGGAAAGTTTGGCCACATTAGGCGAGTCACACCTGAAGTACTTTCCTCGTCTGTACTTATTTGGTCAGCGTTTGTATTTGTTGTCTTTCTCATGGCGTCTTCTAACATGACGGATTTGATCATGAGTAAATCTAGGCATGATGATCTGTATGCGTTGCATTTTGTCTTCCTACTGATCTTGATAATTCCAGTCATTTCTGTGTATGAAAAACCTGTACACTCCAATATTTTTATCAAGTCCAACCTAGAACTGCAATGAGTTATTCAACTCATTACTCACAAGGGAAGCTTCCCGGGTGCCTAATCCCAATCTTGATAAAATATGGCTTATTTGAAAGGGCTTTGTGTACTGAGCAAGAATTTGCTATTTATTCATGCTACATTTGCCTGAGTGACCAGTAAATGACCACTGAAGTTGACCCATAAATTCCAGCCAAACTGATCAAGAGGGACATCAAGCCAAAGGACATGTTGACCTGAACCTGAATCTCGCTTAACGTTTGAGCTACATGTCAGTGCTGACCAGTGAACGTCCAAAAACCTGTATTCTGAATGGTCAATGGCCATTCTCTACCGAATCACGCAGTATTTGCTGAACCTATCGACAGATTTGGCATCAGTGAACAACGGGCTTTCATTTGACGTGCATCTTGGTCCATTTGGCTCTGGTCAGGTGTCCACTTTGGTGGTCATTTCCCTGCTGACCAAGCAAATGTAGCAGCTAAGAATGCCATTTTCGGATTCAGCATGTCAGACTCTTTCAAATGGCATACTTCGCAAGGTGTTCATGATCAGGCATCTGGGAAGCTTCCTTTGTTAAACTTGCAAAATGCACATAGCATGAAAAGAACAAAAACCCTCTAAGATAACCGCCATTATCTGCTCCATATCCTTGTACGCTCAGTGTTATAAACGTCTAACAAATGATTGCTCATGTGTAGTAGAGCATTTTTAGCCATAGAAGAGATAGCAAGGATGAGTTAATGACGGTGGAAATATTTCGATATGGCCAGCTTTAGAATTCTATATCAGAATATCGTCAATACATATCATACCAGATTTAGGTTCAAGAATGGTTATAGTTACGTATTACTAAAACAAATCAGCAGAGATACCCATGATATTATTAAATATGGCTAATTTCGCTCTGGAAATAATAATTACAATTGTAATGGTCTTATGCCTATTTTGAAGCATGCTATTTTCAGAGATTGCGGAATGAACATTATCATTCGCTTGCATATGTAAATGGAGGCTGAATATTGGATAGGTTATATTGCCTTTTCATTAACATGTAAAGAGAACATTGCGCAATTTGCATTTTGGAGTCCAGATATGGAAGATTTTACAAAAAGATGTGCTAAAAACAATTTTCTGAGCAAGCACGAAGTTGCATTGCTTGAGCCTAGCGGTTGGATATGCAATCCAAGTGAAGATTGGTCTGAAGTATGTTATTAAACAGTACTATTCCTATTCTATCAGCATACACATATAGTCAAGAACCAAATCCATGAAAACTAGCATATCATGATAAATTGACCACTTAAAGGAATTTTTCAGCCATTACCCAATCAAATTGGGAATTACACCCATAACCAATTACCAATTTATCAAAAATCGAATTCAGCGTTTGCCAGCCATACAGCAGCCACCGCAAAACGCATCAGCCTGGGTGAAGTCTCCACAGCCAAGACATCCGCAACATCTGAAAATTCAAACTTGCAGTCGAGCAAGTAAGTTTTTGAAGCAAACTACTTACGGTGGATGTGAACAAGCGCTATTGGCATAGCCAACAAACGCAATCGCCAGAATTGCGATGATCAGGAAAACGAACTGATAGGATACCATTTTGGTGCAAAATAATCGAAAATAGTCAAGACCTTTTGGATACTGGGAAGGCAGGAAAGTCTTATGACCAACCTTTCAGTCCAATGAACCACTGATGAAATGATGAGCTTCCTATCGTTCATGGGCTTTATATTCATTCGGATATCAATAGAATTCGACGAGCTGGAATGCCACGTATTATTTCAGGCATCATAAAGCTATTATTAAACGAGGCTATTTTTACATGCCAAACCGTTTATGGGATCCATCCGCCAGAATACTAGCATGAGCTTTGTACCGTTCTGAATAGAAATCGACGAGCTGGAATTCCATGGATAATTTTAAGCCAGCATAAAGTTATTATTAAATGAGTCTATTATTATATGAACCATTTATGCGTACCATTCACCATTTTTATTAGCGTTGGCGAATTCGTACATTGAGCAAGTTTTCCCTATCCAACTAGCGGCATAATCTAGCTTCAAAAGCATCGGAAAGGATAATGAAATATTGAAAACCGTTATAATCCTACAGTAAGAAAATATTTTACGCAATTCAAAATTTGTGCTTGCTAGAATGCAGGATACTTATCAATTAGAGCTAGCATGAGTTAGCTTTATTGGGTTGAAAAAACTCAAGTCTGTTGAGACACTACACGCATAGTATTGCCTAATATTATTTCCGTCTACTGTTTGAACCTATTTTGGCATTCTCAATTCCATGATAATGGCAGCATCAGACACTGGTCCTACAGACCAGCCCATGACTACACGCATAGTATGTTTGGACTTGTTGCAGTATTTGGTCGGATTTTGTAAAGGTAAGCTTGTTTTTTGGCATCTTCCAATAATCATGCCCCAACTACCCATTATGGATTTGCTATTCAGTGCAGGTAGGCACGATGACTTTCAGGCGTTAGACTATCTCCTTCGAACAATCCAGATTTAGGATTCCATCATTTCGTATGATATTGACTACACCAACCACCACAACTTGGAGGAAAACAAAACAGAAGAGGTCGAGGCAAAGGGAGAAGCCACATCCACGAACATCAACAGTAGGAGAAGCCAACGGACAATCCACAACAGGAGAAGTCAGTGGAATGGTCAAAACCATTTCACTAGTCAATCAACGCAGGAAACATGAAGAATCATCAGCACCCAATCGATTGATCGATTTGTGGGTCAGTGGTGAAATTCTCGCCATGTTCCGGAGCCAAATCATCAATGATCACACACGATCATTGCTAGAAAGTTTCGACAGCCGAACTTATTTCCATTGGAAAGTGCAAAGTTCAGTTCATACATTGACTAACATTTTGATTCAATGGGCATGGTCCCAAAGCAGCACTTTGGTCAAATGTCGTGGAAGATCGCATACCAGTTGGAAGAAATTGAACAGACTGGATACTCATTGATCCGTCAATGACCTGCAGGGCAACGCCAGGCGTGCCAGAAGGCGTATTACACAGTGGATCCACGTGCACCAGATGCAGTGATACAAATCCCGAATAAGGTACAACGGTCCAGCACATGTCAATCACCAATGGTATCGATCAACAGCAAATCGTTTTGAAGCACCGACGATGAAAGCATCAAGGATCAGAACTGCAATTACAATGACAACAACACAGAAATTCCGTATGAAAAGGAGGAAGAAACATACAACAACGCTGATCAGAAGTCCAACACATCGAACCACCAACAGTTGAAGTGCAACGTCCAGAAACGGAAACAACAACATCAAATACAAGAACAACAACAACGACGAATCGACTTGGAAGCACCAACGATGTAACCACGAATTCCACATACAAGTACAAAAACAGATCCAAAGAAATTGATCGAACGCCAAAACTCCTCCAGCTCGGTTCGTTCCTGAAGACTGGCAAAGGCAAGAACAAATAAAGCTGTGAGTGATCAAGATTTTGTGATTTGTGACAGCAGCTTAGAAAGGGGTATGTTAGGATTCCATCCTTTCGTTTCATACTGACTTATGAGAACCTGTTATTTATGTAGTCACATGCATTTGTCAATTCAATGTTAACTTCACTTCTCCGATTAGACTGCCTACTGAACGGCTGGCCTTCCATATCTTATTTCCCGAACGCAAGACAGATAATTACACTCACTTCTGTGTATGAAAAATCTGTACACACACTCCAATTCCTTTTAACAATTCCAACCTGAATAATCATGAAGAACATTGTGCTTTTTATCACTGTGATGATGGCATTTCCATCAGGCCCTATGCATGGTCTATAGACCATTCAGCTGGAACGCTTCCTTCACAAAAAATCCAAATGCATAAACCAATTGTGGCAAAATGCGAGGATTTTACTAAACGTACAATGGCAAGATTATGAGCTTCCCAAATAAAATGCCCCCAACTACTATATTTCCAATAAAATGACAGCATATTTTCTGCGATCAAATCGCCCCATTCTTATCTTCGAATCATCACCTCAACTGTTCCAATTGGTATTTCAATGACGATGGTTGAGCTGGCGTAAGCGAAGGAAGGCGGGGTATTGATTTCTTTCTAGCTATGCACATAACAAGGCAAATGAGCTGGATGGAACGCAGAGAAATTTTTACTCTTTGCTTTTAGCCGACTGGCGAGAGTGTAAAGGGCGGAGTATGCATTATTTGGCCAGTAGCCAAGGGTCGTTGTTTTGCTGCAAGCAGTTTAATAAGCAATGCAAACAAGATAGTGTTATGCCACCATGCAGATATTTGTATTGCACTTCATTACCATGACCAGGTGAATCGTTTGAATTGCTAGAAATCGTGTTCCGGGTTCTCATTCAAGCGTGATTGGGGGAGGAAATGTTTATTTCTCATTGGTTGAACTGTGTTGATCGGTCTGAAGAATCAATGTCAATGGAGCGGCGGTGCCTTTTTGAAGCCAAACTCCTTGTGGATACCCTGGATTCTTTATGCACACCGCAAAGAACACTGCGAAGTATTTGCAGAACAATTCAGGATCAAGCTGGTTCAGCTGCTTGTTGAAAATTCAAACTGGTTTTGACCGAGATTTTAGCTTTGCCAGTACTGCAGTAAATTTACCATGCAAAACTGCAAGGGTCCATTGCAAGATTTTTTGAACCTCGAGAAATGGCTAGCCAGGGCACAAACGCCAGAACTCCAATGATAAAACCGTCTGCACCATCCGTGGAAGTATCAAGCCAGACAGAAAAAGTGATTTTTAGTTTACCAAAAATTCATGAGATGTAACAAATTTTTTGCAGGTGACAATTTTACAAGAGTCAGTTGCAACAGGAGATCAGTTAAAAGATGGACCAGTGAGTTTCTTGATAATATTAGCAATGCTATCAAAGTGATCTCACCTTTATTTTAGGCAGCTACACTTGACCCAGAGACGATTATCATTATTCAACCTCAACTTGAGCTTGATGAATACGAGTCCATTTATCCCGCACAAAATCGACATAAAAAGAAGCGAAAAGATGATGAATGCGACGCAAATGATTGCATAGCTTGTTTACACGTGTGTTTCTTCTGTTTCACATGCTGTCAAGACAGTAATGATTAGAATAGTACAGGAATTGTCACAGATTATGCTCACTGGAATATTGTGGATATTATTCAAAAAGTATGCTTTTACTATAGCAACACTATCACAGCATGACTAAACATTACAGAAAATGCACTTGTGGACCCACATGCACGTTGATGGTGGCATAGATAAATGTATTACGACATAATCAATAATCTGGCCTCATTTTGCAATCATGGGATATCACGGCTAACGAAAGAAATGATCGTCCATTGCATGCAAAAGTATGGGTGATGCTCAGGTTAGCTGCGTTATTGTGTACTTACTACTGTACAAAAACAAGAAAATAATGACGCATTACCTCTAAACATCATTCATTGAAGAAAGCAAGAGTCAAATTGGGGCTTGGGAATCGCCTATTATTTTCCTGTATCATCATGTCGATTTCATTTTGCACTTGCGACCCACATTTTCCCATGACCACTGGCCTTCTGCATTTCACCAAACAGTCAAAGTGCCTGTGATAAAAAAATTTTTACCAGGGCATTTGGCATAAAAACCTGACTAACTTGCAGTGATAAACCATTAGCATTTGAAAATGGGTCGCATTGCATGAGCTATTCCACATGAGGCTCCAAACTTCCTGGTGCCTGGTTAGAATTTCGTCGCATCCATTTTGCATTTCACAGATTCTTATATCCCTCGAGTTTGCCACAACCGCCTCGTGCCAGCAATCAGCTTTTTCCAGGATTGCTGAAAGGCAAAATAGTAATCCCACTTCAGAATCCAGCTAAGGCTGAAAAAATAGTCCCACAATCTTGGCAAGACTTGCAAATGCTTAATCTCAAACGCAGTGAAAAATATTTGTGCATAACCTCGCCCTAAATTGCCCATTATCGTTTCAACATATAGAAGTATAATACCCGTTTTATCGCATAAAAAATCGTAATTGAAACGCATTGTTCTGTTTTTCTCCTCACTGTCGGGGCATTTGGCAATGCATTGGTCTAGTTCATCTTGCGATCTGAAATTATGTTATTTGAAAAATGGCATAAATGGGTTTTGCATTACTTGCAAATGCCCCTTATTTGAACGCCATTGAATTTCCCACTGAACAACATGTCCGTGATATTATTGGCATAATCATTCAGTAAACCTACTAACTGGGACCAGTAGGCATTATCACAATCAAGGGCGCATGGATCATTGTGGTCACTCTTGACAGGTTTGTGTAAACTGGCTTGAATAGAAACGCTAATCAATATTAGCCAGATCACAATTCTCACCATTGTGTAAACGTCGTCTGACGCCAAAAGGCTAGAATATAGAAATGGGCATTGCAAGACAACGATTTTGGCAAAAGCAAGCTGTTTATTGAAGTCAAGATTAATGAATGCCTTATGGTGCCATTAATAAAATTCAAGAACAATGGACATAACCTGCGTGAAAGATAACACGTTAGCACCACCTGATTATGCTTTTTCGCCAAAATGTCTAGAGTCTGCATTGTTGTGCAAAATTAAAAGTTTTGCTGAATACAGATATACAGTGGCGGCCATATAAATAGAACCGCTCGACATGTCTAGACAGTTAGCACTGTAGCTAAAGAAATACTGAATTTTTATGGCTGATTTTTTGGCGTGGATATAGCAAAGGCTCATGCAAGCATATGGTCACGCGTTGAGTCTGTTATCAATTGCTATTGATGAGATGTGGGAATTTTTATGCAAAAGTTCATAAATTTAGGCGGTCATATAAATAGAACCGATCTGAAAAATCAACATTACCGCCATGATTTGTGGTCATTTTCGCAGCTGTGTGAAAGCTTCGGTGCTGGATTCCATTTTGTGATAAGGAAAACTGTTCAGAAAAATTCAGGAAGAGCAGTCATTGTGTTGAATTACCATGATAGTCCATCACCTATTTCAGATTGCTGATCAGATTCAAAACAGTGCAGAACGCAAAGGTTGATGTCGGTCAGACGATCACAATGTGAGCAATCACATAGCTGAACATGGCCCGCGAGAATGCATTTGCAGGAGAACGGCTGACCTCCCAATTTGGAATGGCCAATGACCAATAAACTTAGGACTCCTGTGGGGGATTAAGCTTGGGTTTAGTGATCAAGCCTTAATCTACATGTTCATGTCGTTTAGTGTAACATCAATCTGGCTTGGCTGCGATTGCGCAATAATATTGCAAACATTGCCACTGCCAACGAATAATCACAAGATTTATAATTCACAAAAGCAATGATAATGATACCAAGTATAAATTTGATTATCACCGTAGCACCTAACGCTTACCAAACGATTTCAATCACAAAGTTATGTTCAAACTGGCTATTCGCAATCTGTGTTCCTCTGTTGAATAAATATCGCACTACCTTCTTTCCAATTCCATAACCGCAGCTTTCAGATCTTTGCACAGCTTCTGACCACAGCTCCTGATCAATGCCGTTTTCCTGCACTTGAGTGAATAATCAGTGTAGCTGAAATGGCAAAAAGTCTTTGCCAGCAAGGTTTTGGTTGTCAATTATAGTAGTGTATTAGGTCATAATATCCGAACCAAATTTCATACTAATGTCAGAGAATTTTAAACCAAGATCTCGCTGAAGCTTACAAACAAAAGTTCTTCATTGCAATAACTTCACGTTCATAGGTCGGCCAAATCCGAAGGAACGCATTCATATATTCCAAATATCTTCGTCGAAATCGACCACAACCACGTTGATTTTCGCAAAAATCCTGTGTGGACATTGCCACATGATGCCAGCAATCAGCCTTTTGCTGGATAGCTGAACCAAAGAGCCTTCATTAATATTGCACATGCTTGAATTTAAAAATGACTGACTTGGTTTATTGCACAAATAATCATGACTTGTGCGAATTGCAAAATCTTTGACCTCACTATTTGGACATTTGCTGAGACAGTTTTCCAGTTCGAATTGGTGTCTGAAATAAAAAAACTTTTGGTCAATGAGACTCAAAAGCCATTGGAAATGTCCTGCAGCAGGACAAGAGTCATAGGGATGATGGCCCTGGTGGTTCTGGATAGGCCAATGGATAAAAATCCTCAGTGATTAGTGCTGCCAGACATTTCATTTCATGTTGCCACAGTACAACTTGATACGCCAAAAAAATCTGCTCGGTCATAATTTTTTTACTGAAGCAAGATTTAGCATACTTGCATAACTTCCTGACCAAAGTACCATTGAATCCTCCACTCATCAGAACAGCAGTTGTGTTTTCCATAAAATGTACAGCCAAATTATATTCTTCCTCAATATATTTAGCATCGCAATTATGGGCACACAGATCAGAATGACCAATGGTGGCATAATAAGCCATTGTGATGAAGGTGAAAATCAGAACACGTGACAGACTTTCATTGTAAGGCTGAAAACCGTAAACGTTTCAAGCAAGAGAACAAAAATGCTGGAATGAACATTGCTAGCACAGTCAGGTGAAGTTCGTTTAGGCCTCTTAGCTGCCAAAAAACAAACATTGATGTTTTATCAGTGACAAGACAAGCAATGATCTACGCTAACTTGTTGTGTCAGCATCATTGATATGGTTTTAATTCCCAGCCTTAGTCCAAGTAAAATTAGCGCCATCATAAAAAAGTTTCACCATTGGTCCGTTATTTGAAACCTAATATTTTCACTCAATAAAAATTAATAATCAAAACTTGGCCTATCTTGTAACTTGATGCTGTGCAAACATTTTTTCTGAAGTAATTCAAACTAGTATGCAGGAAGTTCGAGAACCAGAAGACATGAAATTAGAGCTACAAGTGCTAGCTTGTTATTTTCGTCTTCATTAAAAGGCAAAGCGTGTCAAATGACATGGATAAATGGTGACCGGCAGGCTAGCATGAATTGCATGGTCACTGACCTATTCTAGTCTTCTACACTTCGGTGGTGAATAGGCTTCGGCAGGTTTAATCACAAATTGCTTTTCCCAAAGACATCCAAAATGAAGTCGGCTACTGTATTTCTCATTCTGGTGATCACAATGGCATTTATGATCAATGAAAGCCATGGAATGGGCGGAAAAGGAGCAGTGATACCAGCCAAAGTCCTGTGGATGATGGGTAGAAGAAGCATGCTAGATGCACAAAGGAACAACGCTTTTGGCAAGTAAGTCAATGTGATGTTTCATGCTGTCCCTGAATCATGGAAAAATTGCACAATCATGCAATTTCACATTGATGACAATTGGAATGTAATTGCAATAATCTCAATCTGTCATATCATAAGTGCCAAAAAATTTCTTACATCGCTGATAATTTTTTGTAGGCGGTCCAATCTAGACTGGACGAAAAATAATGACGACGTCATGAATTTGTACAAGCAATTGAAGATGAATGGCTGATCGGATTATGCGGTGATACTGGCTTGATGCAGTGGGCACTCAATGTTTAGTCTGATCAATAGTCAGAACATCACAAAATTAATTCTTAGCTTACACATTGCGCAATTATCAACGCAGATTTTTTCTTCACATGATTACTATAGTGTAACTTTAGTAAGCTAGCGTTAGACCAGTGGTCAACGACCAGGGCCGGGTTTTTCGAAGGACTTGAAGTTAAAGTCCGACTTTAAAGATAAAGTGGACTTTAGAGGCCTGTGGTCAGGTATAGGCTAAAGTCCACTTTAGGAGTTAAAGGACCTCGCCAGGATCTTTAACGGTGGGCTCAGGATTACCTTTAACTTTAAGTCGTTCGAAAAACCCAGCCCAGTTTTTAAATCTGACCGTTGACATGGACACAGGATGACGGCTACAGGATTTTTGCCTGCAATTTCAGCCAGAACTAACTAATACTGACTGATCATTTTAAATCTTGTGCATAAAAAATCGAACAGGACTCCTCATAAAAACATAACACTAATATATTTTTTCAATAAAGCGCATTCCATCAAGAACGCAGTGAATTAGACTTCATATCAAAAGATAAGAGAAGAAAATTGTCTATTTTAGACACCATGAGTGCATTCTAGAACGTTCTAAACCTAAACCGTCATAACCTGATCCCCTCTGCCCTCCTGTTGTTGCATGGCTAACGAAAGAATTGATTCTCCATTACACGCAGAAGTATGGATGATTCTCAGGATAGCTGCCTTATTCTGTCAGCCGTGCCCATCAAATTGAAGGGCACAGGGGATCAGGTTATGGCGGTTTAGGTTTAATTGATGCTTCGAAAGCAAGCTCATGCAGGGTAACAAACGCGTTCTGAATTATTGGATCACAGGTGCCAGCATATTCTTCCTTTAGCCTCATTGGTCTGTAACGCTTTGGCGTTCAGCATGCCTTTTGGCAATAATGATTGGGCCATACTGTATATGCGGCGTGGCAGGAATAGTGGGCTAGATTTAACTGGGACCGTGATCACGAAGTTTGCCTTATTGGCAAAAGTAAATCAGTTGGTTTATATTCCAATGCACATCGTATGTTCATCCAGAATCAAAATGAGCGCACATGTGAGGTTTCGCACTTGGATTCTGCACAATGCCTGTTACGTCCTGAATATGAATCGAATCTGCTCTGCGATATTCTTAGCGTAGATTTTATGCCTGAACTAAAATTACATCGTGCAAGAAGTTTCTTCATTTATTTTACTTGGATCATGCAAGCATGAGACACCACAACGCATACATTCTCGTAATGCCCTTGAATTCATTGCTCATTATCTGGTGTATATCCTTATTATCTATCATACTTTGGTTGGTACCAGACATGTCAGCCAAAAACGCATGGTTCATTTCGTAGGCATGTTTCCTCAGCTCTGAAGGCGATGGCTCCAAGTTTCGTTCAATACTCATTTTAGCCACGGAAGCTTCCTATTTGACGAATATGACATGTTACATAAAACTAGATGAACCTTTTGTCAAGACAGCGCAGGTGAACAATTTGAAATCAAATGAACATACTAGGAATAATGTAAGACGTATATCAACTCAAGCATTGCAAGGATTGTCCATACTTTGGCTATTCCTCCAGATTCCAAAAATGTATGGAATAATTTGTACCCTGATTTTTGCTACGGTAAGCTTCCATTAGTCATGATCATACCTTTTACTTGGTTCCATGCTAAACGTGTCAGTACTGTTCCTAACTAGCAATAAATCTTTCAGGCCTTGATCCAGGCACTGGCCCAAATCCCAAGCCAATCAGAAAAGATCCATAATTGCGATGTCACTAAATACACAGGTGTCATGTACAAAAAAGATAATTTGGTTCAACCGAATTATTGGTGGGAAGTGGATACGTTCCAGGATTGCGTTGGGGAGTGCCTGAAGAAACCCGGTTGCAAAGCAGTCAATTATATGGAATCCGATCTGATGTGCTCCATTCATAGCAGTGGATTCGAGAATGCTAATCCGGACAAAAGCGTTTATGATAAATATCCACAAACGTATCATGCGGTGATCAATTGCTGTAAGCTGATCAATGTGATCAACGTGATCAGATATGATCACCTGATGTAATTGCCCATTTTTAGCACCACAAATACCAAACGGTCCAGTTGGATGTGGAAAACAAGCTATTCAGCCTGTATTGGGAAAAACAAGAATCATCGGTGGCACTGAAGCCAGGCCTCATTCTTGGCCTTGGCAAGTTCTGTTGCAAATCGATTTCAAAAATGGTCGTGCCGGAACCTGCGGGTCCAGTTTGATTCGAGTGAAAGACAACGTTGAAGAGAGTGATATCCTTGTGACTGCTGCCCATTGTGTCACGCAGCAAAATACATGGTGAGTTTTCCACGCAACATTTGCTTGTGCCATTGCATCGATCACTTTTGCAGGGCCTCCTCCCCTCGTGGATTCGCACCTGATCAAATATCCGTGGTAGCTGGAAATCATAATAAAGACAAATACGATGCTGGTGAACAACATCGCATCGCAAAGAACATCACATTCCACAATGGATTCCGCCTGAGTCCGAATGGTGCTAGTCACGATATAGCGTTGATCAAATTGGATAAACCCATCCCGTTCAGCGATACCATTCGTCCAATCTGTCCTCCGAAAGCTGGCGAACCAATTCCAGCTGGAAAAACTTGCGTTGCATCTGGATGGGGTCGTGTCAACAGTATGCAAATTCATGAAATTTCCAGATCGATATTGCAAGTGATGATTTCAGGTCGCACAATGGAGACAGCAGTCGCATTGCAGCAATTGCTATTGCCAGTCCACGATGCCAATACATGCAGACGAAGCTGGGGTCCGAAATACGTCGAAGAACAAATGATTTGTGCTGGTACATTGGAGGGAACATCTGGCGCTTGCGAGGTATTGATTTTTATCACTGATCATAAAGTTTGATAAGACATGATTATTTAGGGTGATTCCGGTGGCATGTTGGCTTGTCAGAACGGCGATACATGGACATTGTATGGTGTGGCGAGTTTCACAATCGCTGGCACCTGCATAGCCAGGGGTTTGCCTGGCAATTTCGCTCGAGTATCCAGTTATGTGGATTGGATAAACGCCAATATGCGTGATATGACATCACTGTGACCGTTGGTCTAATGTGATTTGTGATGAGCATAAAATAAATTCTGATCATGGAATTGGGGGAGTGCAAATAATGCAGTCTGGTGAGGCGTAATACAAAAGAGGTGGAATTGGCCCCCCCCCCCAGAAACATATTTCGTCCAACCTTTTTCGTCGAGTTTCGTGCAGTCTGATGGTTTGGCTGTGCTCGTAGAAGTTTATATAATAATGTATTTTTACTGACATGTTATCAGTGTAATTCATCAAAGCGACGATGCCACTTCACATGCCAAATTTATCGGCTGTATCAAGCAGTGGTCATCATGATCTCAGGAGTTGTACGCCAACCGGTTTTGGTCGGTGGTGGCTTGGTAATTGCGGCTTTGGCTAGCCATTCTTTATAGAGTTGGGAGGCGTATTTGACATAATCAGGATCTCCAGGGCATGGCGTACATGGCGCACAATCGACCATTGGGCTATTCATGATCATGACCTAAAAAATGCACGGCTGTAATATCATAAAAGCAAACCCACTTCGCTTATCACACTCACAAGAAAGCAGTAAATGATTAAGACCAACATTATTGAACAGTTTCTGATCTCTGACTAAAATTGAATTCAAACTGTAGCAAGTGTACTTGTGAGAAACCGTTTCACTTTTATGACAGCAGCAAAGAGCTTTCTCAAGTTCTGCTTGAAAGCAGTCCTTTATTCTAGACATTGCGTCAAATAGGCTCAAGGCCATCACGAGCTACTAAAATTCGTAATTTTGTATGCCAGCATTGTCTCATTTCCATTCCATTAGTCCCAATGGAAATGCGCCACTGATATGCACATGATCGATTTATTGATTTTTCATCTTCGCTTGCTAATGCAATCCAATCCAAGGCCGCATGTACATATTGATAAGTTTTTGGAAATATTGTTTTTGAGGCAATCCAAGCACGTACGCATGTAATTTATTATGCGACCCATTAGCATTATTCATGCTCAATGCATGCAAATTGCTTCGAGTGGTCATTTTATCATCTGTGTTCCCTTCTTATACTGAATCAAAACAATCAGGCACTGCTTCTGGTTGAGAATGTACTCGGATGTGATAATCACAGGGGTTGAAGTGGTTGTAGTCGTGTATGTTGATCGCTTTCTGGTGCTACCAGTGGGCATTGCCAAACATGGACAGAGAGCCCAGGGAGCCCACGTCCCCGGAGGGCATGGATGACAAAATTTGTATCGAGAAATTGTCCACATTGGGCTGACGATTGTCATAGGCATCTGGCTGTGCAAAACCATGACCTGAAAATGCAAATTAATCCATATGATTATGAATAATCATTAGAGCGCTTACGGTAAGGCTGATGGTGAAGGCCAACATTCTTAACAGAATAGAGTAATTGGTGTCTTAGCCGACCTATTTCAACTCTTCAAGAAAGCATATTTGCCTACAGATCTCCTGTAGCTTTGCTATTGCAGAACCGACATAAATGCTTTGTCAGCTTGAAAGCCAATTACTAATTAAACCGGAAGTAAGTCGAATGTCATGCAGAAAGCAAGTTAAAGTGCTTTCAGTCTTGACATTAGCATAAAAACATTTGCATGATCAAAGGTCGATGTTAATCGAAATTCTTGGATTTGTACAGGGTGAGTATAAAGTAATTTAACCACTTTGTGCTAGACTATCTCCATAACCAGACATCAAAATTTAGTGATATTTGAAGTTTAGACAAACAACTAGACCATGGGGAGTCGAATGGTCATCACTGGTCATTTTTGACCAAAAGTGACCATAGGTCGCTCTTTCACAAAAATGCTAATTAGTTTCGGACTCAGCATAATGAGAGCTTTCATTTGATATGACAGTCAATGACCAGTGGTCACGTGACCAATACCCATTGGTCAGTGATCACGAAATTTTGTTCCCCATGCCTCACTCAAGCTAAAGTTCAAATTTCAGCTCATTATCGGTTGTACATTTCGAGAAAATCGATTTTGAAGTGGTAGTTCTCTCTGTAAAGCACAGCACTCCATGATGGCGGAATTGGAATCAGGACATTCACGCACAACTACTTCCTCATTACGATGTTTCATTTCAGGCACATTGCTAGATCCAGTATACTGTTTTCGAATTATTTGTCTGTGATGATTAATATATGCGAAGAAATTTTTATTGATTTACGCTATCGGCTCGTATCAATGAAACAATCACTCTTGTCAAGATTATATCATGAATCTGTCACTTGAAAAATCGAAGGCATTGAACGAACCAAAGCAATTCCTGTTCTTGGCGCTTATCAGTTTACCACTGGATCTGGATATGGACTATTTCGACGTTTTCTCAAGTCCCATATACGACCGGGAGGACAAATGCCATCGCAGTTCACTCGTATTGGCCATTTTCTGCGTATTGGCTTAGTTGGCACTGTGCTTGGTTCTGGGTCATGTGGTTGATCTGGATATGGGATATTTAGATGTTCTGGAAGTGGGTCTTGTGGCCATGGTTGGCAATCCCCAGGTTTCAACACAGCGCAAGGCTCGCAGCCAGGCACTTGGCTATTCATGAGCACAAACTGAAAAAATACGGCTGCAAAAAGGCATGATTGATTTTGTCATAGCACTTACAGTAACGCACAGAATGAAGGCCCACATCGTTAGATAGTAGAATGGTTTTGATCACGTCTCTTGACTTCAGCTGAAACAGGAACTAATTTGTTTGCAGAGGGTCTACAATCTGCTTTTGTGGAGCCCATGAAAATGCTTCGTCATTCGAAGTGATAGCTGATTATTATTTCAAAGATTTAGTCAGCAAGAAACCGATTTACTATTCAGAATGTAGTTCTTGAAAATGGTTTTCAAGTGCTTGCTTAGAATGCCATTAGGAAAAACACATTTGCATGCTTTTCGCTGTCAATTTGTGCAATGCTTTCATTTGGAAGTGCACTAATGACATACATTTTAGGAAACATCACTCATTTGACAGCAACCCAAGACTGGGATACTGTAATGCGCATCATGCAAAATGTGTATAGCTAATCTTGAGCTTGAAACTATGTAAATGAACATGATTTCGATGTTGGAATCATGTTAGCTAGGTTTATTTCAAGATGTTTGCAGTGCTTTTGCTCTTATGGGGTGATTTTCTTCAGGCAAAAATTGATTATGCTCACATGACACCACAAGTCTGATCGCATTATTTTCAATACTATGCTTTATTACGTAACGTTGCCATTAGCCTACTCATGATGGCAATCAATGAAAATTTCTGTATCACTTAAAAGTCCCCAGCCATCCTCAACGTTATTTTTCTCGGACAGGGTGATGGATCGCATTCGACATATGCGTTTAGTTCGTGATAGGGTGGAGGTGCCACCGTTGTTGTTCTGGTACGAATAGGTGGATCAGTTTGATCAGTTGGGACAGTCCAGGCAGACCAGGGCCAGGGCCCCCAGTCTCCCCAGCAATTACCCACAGCACAAGGTTCGCAGTTGACCACATGGCTTTTCATGATCAGGAGCTGAAAGAAAACCTGAACCTGTGAGATCACTGCTGATCTCCCATATCACCTCACTTACAGTAATGCACAGAATCAAGGTAAACATCATTCAAGTCTGTTTTGTTCCAGAAAAATACCTTCTTCGACTAAACTGCTAGCAGGAAATGGTGTTCTTTGCCAGCTTTTTACTTTTATAAAAGCTAATGAAGTCGCCCATTATAAATTGCTTTGAAAGCAGATTATTATTACGGAAGTTGCTTTGGCAGAAATCACTTGGCTAATTGGAACATGCTTTCCTAAAGTGCTTCTCCATTATGAGAATGGCAGAAAAGCACTTCCTGGTGTTAGCCAATCATGAATTTGATTAAAATGCTTACCTAGAGATTGATTTAGGCAAACTTTCAAAAAGCCAACTTTCAGAAAGCAAATTTCATGGCTATGACACTGGACATACCGCAAATTATTCGTCAAATACAGTATGCCAAGGATCAGACTAACAGCTGGTGGCTTGGGTCTTTATTTGATTATTGAGCGTTTGAACCATAGATGTTTCACAGGTTATAAATAAAATCAAATTATCTTGCAACCGTGAAACACTTATCATTGGCTACTTTTATCCACACAATGATTTACTTATCATATTATTCAACCTTCCCAATTAACATTTTATGCTGGCCAATATGGCAAAGTTTCGATATCAATAGTCATGTGGGTACCGATTCCCAAAAACCAACATGTTCATCGGTATTTTTCTTGGACAAGGACTCGGATTGCATTGCTATGTTTGATTCCCCTTGTGGACGCGGTGGTGGTGGTGGTTTTGGATAAAGAGTTGTGTACTGCCAAGGTGTCCAATCGGTGTTGTCGCTTGTTTGGATCGAAGTGACAAATCGTACAATGCAGCAGTCTGTTATTCTTTGGATAAGTACAGTATCCCAAGAATTATTTATGCAAGCTTGTAGTAGCCAGTGCTGACCAAACTTCGTTTGAGCTTGCTGATTGGAATATTGCTTTTGATTCACTCCTTTAATTGATAGGGTTCTCGACAAATTTAAACAAAACCTGAAGTTATGACATTGCGTTGATCGTCCTTTATTGTGCATGCAACTTTGCAATCAGCTTTATTACTCCGCTGACATTTTTTCAAAGCTATTGTGATATCAGTAATCACGAAATGTAGTTGTCGGTTCAGTAGTCGTTGCTGTTCGTATTCTAGGGAGTTCAGTTGGCATCGCGACCGACTCACACCATGGCGACCATGGCGTCCAAGTCGGGTCTCGCAAACATGGACAGAGACCCCATGGAGCCCATTTCCCTGGAGGGCATGGATGACAAGACTCGCCATTAGCCATCTGGCTATTCAGTTGAATGAACTGAAACAATTGGCCATAGATATGACCGAATTCTCCGCCACGTAAATTACTGTAATGCAAAGAATCAAGGCCAACATCATTCACCAGTGGTCAATCACCAAAGTATGACCTTTTTCAACTTGTAGTTAGCAGGAATAGTTTCTGTTCAACATTTATTATTGTGGAGTATAGGAGAGCACTTATGATAAAAGCTTCGATAACTGATTATTATGCAATCAATTTTAACCGAAAAAACGCAATTTCTATTCTGAACATGCTTTTCTGAAAGTGCAATTCCATTACGCCATTCGAAAAACTTTTTATTTCCATTCCATTCAAATCGCTGTGCAGATGCGCAATCGATAAGCATATGATCGATTTACTGATTTTTATCATCTCATGCGCTGACACATCCAGTGCCAGCAGTTAGTTCTGATGAACTAAGATGCTGGATTTCTTATTTCTGAGATAGTCCATCAAGGACATAATAATACTAGCAATTTATTGTGGAACCCATCAGCATTATTCATGCTCAATGTGCAAACAATCTAGCGATCATTTATCACTTGGGTCATAGTTGTCATTATTGTGCAGGTGGTGATGTTGATGGGTCAATAATATAAGAGCAACCCCCTTTGTGGGTCGGAAAATGAGGGCACTACCCCGCATGAGGATGGCCCCAGGGTCTG
>JAQIWJ010000384.1:0-22487 GCA_034695185.1 Discolaimus major
GAAGAATTCATGGAATGCGATGAATTTTACTGGTCTGTTTTTTTGTCAAAATGGGTTCGGAGCCCTTGTATCTGTTGATATTGATTTGTATGAAAATTTTATCTTTGAATTGTAATCGACGCTTATCAGCATCTGCTGACTTAGCATTGATAAGAATATGCTACCATTTTAATATCTGCTATTGAAATTATGGCAAGCTTCTATTGCGCAATCAAAATCAGCGAAATCGCAGTTTCTAATTGTAGATTTCATAAAATGCATAATTGAGGATATCGATTTCAATCTGAATTACACTACTCTTGGTGATACGCAGATTATTTCGTCGTGATACCAATCCTTCTTGGCATACTGTAGTTCATGGCCCTTCGGAAGGCAGCTTGAATTTGTCATAAGCATTTTTCTGGCAGCAGCCGGTCCATGTATGCTACTGGCGGGGAAAAGGCGATGTCTGCTACGAAGCAGAAATTTTCCGAAAATTGCTTTTCGGCCGAGAAATTTTAATTTTCAGTCACAGTGTTATTAAAATGAAATTGCATTTGGTTGTATTAGCGGCGTTAACCGCACTGTTCGTCATCGAGTTTATTGTGAATTTATTGGCACAAACGCTGATAGTTCGATTCGCCATGTGCCACACGTTGATTTTTATTACTTTCAATATTGGCCAAATTTGTACCATTGTAAAAAGGAAGAAGGTGAGTGCTATTTTCTGTCGATGATTGGAAGCTCAATGTGATCTTGTTTTTAGCAAAAATCGCATATCTCGATATTCAAAGCGAATGTGGATTTGGATGTATTGGCAACGTTCGTATCAGCCGTATCGTACGTGTTGGTGGGCAGTTTCGTTGTGGTCAATATTTTGCATTCCATTCAATTATTGGTACATCGGCACGACGATCAGGGTGTTCATCGAGGTGTGGTATTGCTCGAAATGGGTATCGGAGATTTGCTCATCAAATTATTCTGCTGGAGGTTTATTGGTAAGACTGTTTATTAGTTTTATTTCCTGTTTTGCAATGGGTGCAAAGCAGATCATGTGGCCTGGAAGTGGCTGGCACTTTCTGCGTCGAAAGATGCACAGTATTGGCATCCCATAGGCATAGTTTTACTTCTCTTCTTCTAATACGAGTATTATCAGGCGTAGTTTATCCCTATCGCTCAGCCAGTCTTCAATTCAAGGCCTAATACGGGCGTATGTTATCTTCACTCTGTTTGTCTTCTCTAAATTGTTCAATCATATTATTTTCAAATTTATCTGAGATGGCAAAATACTGAAGTATGATCAAGGTTTGCAAATGCATGCAAATCGATCTCCCCTCTTATGCACAAATCTGTGACCATTTGCCATGTCCTGCAGAGGGATTGCAATTATATTTACAATGCTGTCTTCATTTTTTAGATGGTGGTTTCAATCGAACAACCAGCGTTGGAAAATGTCAAAAAGCGATATTTCATTTGGTTCCTTCAATTGCAGTGGTGGCTATCGGCGCGTTCAGGTCCATTTCCGAATCAATGGTTCAAGCAATCTTATGGCTGGATCCGATATTAACGATCGTGTCGTGCCTGATTATATTCCTCGTTGCTTTGAAGCCAGGTGAGCAAAAAAATAGAATTTTGTGTGCAGATTGATACTAAAAATTGCATTTGTCCATTTTAGCACGAGAATTCTTCTTCATTTTGTTATTGGCGGCTCCTCAACACGTGGATATTTCGGAAATGGAAAGACTATGGCAGTTGCAGGTATGCATAGTATTTTCGTGTCATTGAACTAAGAACTTTCACCAATGTGATTGTCCTTTCAGTTTCCTGGCGTCTACGTTCATGAATTGCGGATATGGCGAGAATCAAGATGGCGTACCGTCGCATCAGTTCATATGAAAATGCGAAATGAACAAGAATATCATGCGCTTATCGAGAAGATCCACGAATTCTTCCATACGCTCAAGATTGGACGAGTTGTGGTTCAACCGGAATTTGAGGTAAGAGTGTAAAGATTTGGAATGACAATGATTGTTGACTGCTTTTCTTTCAGTATTCTCAAGAATTCGGCACAAACGATTCATGCATCCTGGCTTGCCCGTGCTGAATTACCAACGTTTATTCGGATTCAAGGTGAAGCGGTGTACGTGTATTCATGGTTGATTGATACTGTGATCAGTTATAGTGATTGCAATTTGATTTCTTGATCTCACGGGTAATGATTTCTGTGATCAGGAAGGGAATTCTAATTAAATCCATTCTTTCCATGATTTTTGTTCTGTATTCTTTGGGTTTTGCCCCAGATATCTCTGATTGATATGCGATGTCGCGTGAATATGAGAAAATCCTTTTCAGAAAATCAGTCTGATGATGGCATCGACGAAAGATAATTTATCAGCCGTGCTTCGCAAGGTGGGAGATCTGCAGTTGGTAAGAAAGCATGTTTTGGGAAGTGGGAAGATACCTGACATGATCATATTGCAGGAACAACGACCGATTCCGAAGCCAGGACGCAACGGTGAGCATGATTTACGGTATATCCGAATGCCAAATGACAATGCTGGTATTTCAGAGGTACTTATTCGCGTCCACAGCGTCGGTATTTGCGGTTCGGACGTCCATTATTGGGTCAACGGTTGTATCGGCGATTTCGTTGTCAATGCGCCCATGGTTTTGGGCCATGAAACAAGCGGCGTCGTGGCGGAAGTGGGACCAGGCGTTCAGCATTTGAAGCCAGGTAAAGAAGATTACTGCAGTTCCATTTGCAAAAAATGACAGAACTTGTCTTTCAGGCGATCGTGTGGCAATTGAACCCGGCGTCCCATGCCGTTTATGCGATTATTGCAAGAATGGACAGTACAATTTATGCCCGGAAATGGTATTCTGCGCCACGCCGCCTTACGACGGAACGTTGACTCGTTACTATGTTCATGCTGCCGATTTCTGCTACAAGTAAGCATCTGATATTGGCTCGGCGTAGCTTAATAAGCTGCCTGATGATTATGCTGGACCATATCAAGCCATAATGGTGTTTTTTACAGGTTGCCAAATCATGTATCGTTCGAGGAAGGAGCCCTGTTGGAACCGTTGAGCGTTGCTGTTCAAGCATGCCGTCGTGCCAATATTACATTCGGGGATGTGGTATTGATTTGTGGTGCAGGTGAGCTCAGTTGATCATTTTTGCAATAACTAATACCGCGCTTTTAGGGCCAATTGGCCTGGTGAATTTATTGACTGCAAAGGCGTCTGGTGCATCGATCGTGTGTATCACTGGTATGTATGATTGATTTCAGTCCTGCCCTGGCTCAAAATGAGAATTTTTTAGATGTGGACGAGCACAGGCTGTCAGTGGCGAAAAGCTTGGGTGCTGATGTCGCTTTCTTGGTCACCCGAAAAGAACCACGTGTATTGGCGGAAGAAATCATTGCTAAACTCGGTGGCAAACGTCCGGATAAGACGATTGAGTGCAGCGGTGCGGAATCCAGTATCCAATTGGCTATTTACGTAAGCTGATTTTGGTTTACCTTGTCACCTGATCCGATGCGTCCTCGTTTCAGGCAGCAAGATCCGGTGGTACAATCGTTCTCGTCGGTCTTGGTCCGGCAGAAGTTCGTCTGCCGATCGTCAATGCCGCCGTACGAGAGGTCGATATTCGAGGCGTATTTCGTTATGCCAACTGGTAGGTGCTGTTTTCCTGCAATGCAGTGCATCAGTTTTGCGCCTCCTCATTCGCCTGTGATGGGCGCGTGAAGCACCGTGGGCCTTTGCAAATTATCGCGTTCCGACAGCATTTTTGTTCGCCTGGCTTTCTGTCAGCTAAATCGGCTGTCGTTTGCAGCTACCCAGTGGCTTTGGCTATGGTAGCAAGTGGTCGCGTCAATGTTAAACCGCTGGTCACGCATCGTTTCAAGTTGGAAGATGCGTTGAAGGCATTCGAAACAGCCAAGACGGGAGCTGATAATGCCATTAAAGTGGTTATAAAATGCTCGTCTTTTGATGAGAAATGAGAATAGATTGGGGATTGTCAGAGGTCTAGGTTATGATTTGGTGATGGGAATATCACACTCGTGGTGATTTTTGGCATAGGTTTTTTGAGGGGTAGGGTGGTATTGGTATCATCTTGTTATATCCATTATGCTTGACTGGCATTTTTGATCAGTTAGCTAGTCGAGTTTTGGCTGCTATTATCATTAGATGAATATGAATGCTAATGGAGCATTGATAAGGTTAGGCGTCGCATAGCTAGAAATCGGATGCGGGCACATTGGCTGGTAGCCAGGAATCATTAGATTTAGGAAAAATTTATGAGATCTTGATGTCAAAGGAGTTTAATGGTAACGCCCAAAAAGAATTCATGGCGGTACATTGAAATAAACATGAACTATTGCACCATTTATTAAAATCGCTTTTTTGAAATTTAGAAAAGCCAGTTTAGGAACTGGAGCAATTCGTAAATCATTCACATGCTTGAGGAGTGTAGGTGGTTAGGTGTCGTTTCCTATGTTGAACCGGATGAGTACCGAACACGGATGAGCCGGTGGCGTTTATTCCCTTGACGCAACAACGATGCAATTACTTTCTCATGACGACTTTTAAAAGTTTTTTGGCTGGTTTTCCATAACGGGGATGAATGTATGGTTTACGTACATTGACGTACCCATCCCTCACGCGTTGAGAAGATGTCGTGCTGTCTCTTATCGTTATCGAAAGTTTGACGTAGATGGATCGCAAGTTTTGAGGCGAATAGAAGTTTTCGACGTTTGGTTTAACTCGTTGAGATAAGACTAGGATCGCCTCGCCTTGGCTAGATGGGGAAATTTTATGAACGAGGGCGTGGGCGGATGCATTCGCTCGACGTGCAGGTATACAGAATTTCGTTCACCCGCTGCTCGCCTTGTGGCCGAGTCCCTTTGCGTACGATTTTGTGAATGAATACTATATTGGCATGAATGAAAAAGAAAACTGCACACCGTCGAGTCCTCATCACGACTGACACGGTCGATTGTCCCCGGGGCGATCGTCGGAGGAACCTTGTTCCGAATTGCTCGTAGTATACGTCGTTTTAACCAGACGCGTTTGGTTTTCATTCATGAAAACTTTCCTCACTTTCGAGGCCATTCGTCCTCCGCACGTTTGTTTCTTTATTGGTGCATATTTGCAAGGGAAAGCTGGGAACGTTGGAATGAATGAATAACGTCGAAGTTTCGCCCCATTCGTCCTCCCCGGACGGGGCCAGGGTCGGTACTGGCGTCAAAACTGGCGCCTCAGCAGGCCAGCCAATTGTTTGGCTTTCGTTTTCATTCAGAAAACCATAGGGTGCACGGGAAATACTTTGCCTCGTGCGTCATCATTCTCGCCGATGCTCTCTTCTCTTTGTTATGTTGTCCTTTTGGTATAGCTAGGAAAAGTTATTCGTGTCGAGGTTGAGATGGTTCATCATCTCACGTAGGTTGCTCATGCGGAATTTGAGAGCGTTTTGTTTGGAATCGCGGTTCCGATATGCATTCTCCGAACGGCTTTTAAAATCAATGGTTCCATCCCAATGCGTGTGAAACTTCGCACCGCAGTCATTGCTTGATTGAAGATGCAAATTTATGAATTACTAATGGCGTCCTTCATTTCAGATACACGAAAACGTAATCGACAAGAAAGACATCGGAACCAGTAGTAGTCATCTCAATGGCGACAAGACGACTGCAAGCAGCGTGGGCCGCGACGAACTGCACCGCGTCCTCAACTGAACCGAGCGCCTCTGCTCATCAACGTACGGTTACGTTCGCCTCGAATTTATGCATCTACAAAGACGATGAATCTATGCAAGTTCAATTGAACGACGTCACTGATCAAAAAGTGCCTTCACTGTCGGATTTATCCGCTATTCGATATCCTTCATGCGGTAAGTACAGTCATGGTGCGAGTGTGGATTTTGTGTGATTGTGGTGGCGTTGTTGAGGAGGCTATATAGTTGAAATAGGATAGATCTGAGGTTTAGGCGGAATTTTTTCCAAAGAGATTTTAGTTGAGAGAGAGGGGGGACAAGGAATTTTTCTCGACCGCGTGGCATCGGATCTGTTTCGGCGAGATGTCAGGGTGGGTTCTCATTTGGCTTTGCTTAAAGCGAAGCATGGGCGACAAAAGCCCGTTTTAAGACGGAGGGGAGAAATGATTTACAATGGCATCTGTTTGCGAACTGTTGGTGGCATTTTTCGCGACAACGCCCCTTTGTCGTTCTCTTTGCCAACTGTCTTTCTTCACCCCCGAACTCTTTAGCTAGCTATGGGGGGCTTTGATGAAAGAAAGACTTATTCTTGGGCTGCGTTGACTTTCTCTGCTGCAATAGAGTCGTGGTAGCAGCAAATGGTTGTCGCGAGATTCTTTCTCTTTTTGCGGTTTCGATAGCCATGCTTCTCAAGTTTTGTGGTCCAACCAACGCCAAGGCATTGTGTGTGTGAGTGAATCGGGGCTTTCGTTTTGGCAGGAAATCGGCTTCCAAGCATTTGTGTACCACACCAGGGTACAGTTGGTGTTTATTTTTCTTTTGACCAAGGGCAATATGTGGCTCGGGTGTGTGATTTTACTGTTGGACATCTCGGGTCGACTGAGCTTATGGTTGGGGCTGGCGTTCATCCGTCCACCACTTGGGACTTTTACACTGGCGTAGTTTGTAGCAGCCGGCCCGTGCCGCCACAAGGCTTCCAACGGCTGCCGTGTGGGGTTTTGAGGATTTTATTGGCCCGATGAATGAGCCAAAGGCGCGGAATGAACATTCTTGATGAGGCGTACTTACTGGTTTTCATTGAGGAAAGGTGCCTCGTTCTCCAGCCAGGATGAATGCTAGGCTCGGAAGGTGCGTAGGATTGATTGTAGTGGACATAAGGAAGAGGTTTTTCTTCCAGCCGCGTAGCGGGTGTGGAATAGTTTTTCGCTTTTTTCTCCACTGAGGGGCGTGGTGCCAGTTGATTGTTGCTGGAGAAGAAAAGGCGAGCAAGGAAAAAATTCAGCAGAACCGTTTCCTCTGCTTTCTGCTTGCAATACGTGCCGCAGCTTCCCGAGATGTGAGGCGGCACTTTTTTTGTTTGTTCTCGACGCTAGAAAACGCGTGCCCTTCACTCACACTTGCAGAAAGCGAGTGTGTAAACAAATAGAATCGAGGAGAGAAATCTGTAAAGTCTGTTGTAGTTTTTGACACCTGCGAATTGAAATGTTGAACAAACTTTCTTCGGAGAAATCTGCTTCCGTTTTAGCAGCTTTTCTTCGACAATCGGGGACGGGAAAGCGGTTTTGCTATTGTACACAAATGGCAGAACTTTGGCCTAGTAAAACTTTACAAAAGCCCTGGCCAGATGATGGCATTTTCCAATTAAGCCAGAAAAGTTTGCGCGGCCTCGTCGCCAGTTGTGTTAGGGCGTTGCGAATAATATTTTTTCCCCCAAGTTCTTTCTTATCATCGATGGCTCACTTGAGCGTGTTGAGCAAGAATTCTTGCGAATTTCTCGCGTTGGAAAGAAGTTTAGAAGTGTCATTGCTCCTCTCGCAGGCGGCAGCATCTGGTCTTTGGTGAGAATTTCTTCACTTGGATGAAACCCAGCAAAAGAGAGTTTGGAACGAAGGAGTCTAAAGTCACCGGTTTCTTTTTCGAGAGGCACTTTTGCCCCAGCGATATGACGTCTTTTAAGAATGCAAATGCAAGTTTGTAACGGAGCAACGTGCCTCACGCGACGACATTACGACGTTCCTCCTTGGACAAGTATGAAAAACACTTGTCATTGCTTTGTGTAGTAGCTTTCTTCCCCTTCTTCTGTAGCTGATAGCATTTTTTCAGCTATTGATGATAGAGTAGGATTTTAGTTGATCTAAATAATGGCCTTCACTTTTGTGTATATGCTCATTTTTTGGGGGGGTCGCGGCTGGCGGCTATTGAGAGCATTTGCATTTTGAGGGAAGGATGGTATGGGATGGGGGTCTTGTCATTTTATGAATGACAGGCCAGCGTCGTCGTCGTCGGCTGACTGAATGGCGATAACGACGTAAATCGAGATTTGGGACAGGGACGATGGGTAAACTCATGAATGAACGAGATATATACGTTGGACTCGAGGCAGCAAAGGAAGGGAAAGAGAACGATATAAAGGAGACGTCGAGTATAGGCACTTCCGTCGCAGTTGGATTCGTTTGCAATTCGAACGTCTCTTTTTCTCCTCTTCTCTATGATCATCCTGGTGTAGTACCGCGTGTCGACTCAAGTTTTACTGGCCTTGGGTCGTAGTTTTGATCCGATTTGTGTCCTACTGCGTCAGTGGATACCAGTGGAGCGAGGTCTTGATTTCATGGATAGTATATCTACGATTTCGGAATATTAGAATTTTTCATTGTTAGAACGAGATCTAGAATCTCGTGAGAACAGATCTCATGACCAGGATGTCGTTGAAATTTGCTTTCTTGAAGCAATTGGATGCTTCTTTCGGTGAGCATAGCATTTTAGCTAAATGGCTGGTTGCATTTATTTGACATTAGCATTCTTCTTGTTGGTTTTTTACGTGTCCATAAGTGGACGGTCAACGTTCGCTGCCGAGTGTTTGAGTGGATACTCCACTCGAGAAAGGCGTCAATACGGTACTCGTTTATAGAGAGAGACCTGTCTCGGACTAGGGTCAATCTTGACATTTTCTCACGCTACCGTACGTGGATAATAGGTGACCAGCGGTGGGTCGGTGATGGTCTTCGTAATGAGGTTTTGTCTTGTGAGAACGTTCTCACGATCACCGGAGGCGACCTCCACTGCGAAGGACTCGCATGGGTGGCGGGCGTGGACTGTATACACAGTGAAATTGAGAGTAGTCCTTGGCATTAAATTGAATGGGGGAAATTTGATTTCTCTAGGACATCCTCAATTTTTATGTCACTTTTGAATGTCAGCGGTTTTAGAATTGAGATTTAGGTTAGGAGTTTTGAATTTGAGGCTGATTTTGTTCTTGCCTCTTTGGCCAGATTGTTGTGGACAGGGGATTTGCTTTACTTGTTGTGATAATAGGCTAGTTTGTCATTCGAGTCGGGTCAACTCAACTCTTAGAATTGATCTTCGCTACGATTTGCCTTGCACTGGCTTTATATATAGTCGATGATCTATTTTTGAGGCGATAGGATTTGCATAGAACGTATTATTTGGGATAGGTAGGTTCATTCATAATTAGGCATTTCCTGTGGTTCCGCTTGGTTTGAGGCGGATACTTTCGATGATTATATGTATTGGAGAATGATGCGAGCGATTTTGCGGCCAATCGTGGCACGCTTTCCTCTGCCGGAATGAATTTTCGGGTCCAAGGTCAGGCGTTGTCGCGGCGTTATTGGGAAAGGACGTTGGTCAAAATGTAATACGAGTTCTTACTGGGTTGGCGTCGTCTTTCCGTTTTCTGATAGTGGACAAAACTTTTTCCCCTCTGGCGTAGAGGTCATTCACTGGTTGCTACGCCGTTTTTTACACACACAGGCTGGTTGAATGAAAATGAATAGCAGTGCATTCCTTTTTCGGCGTTTCCATTCATAAGAAACGCCAGCATTCGTGTATTGTATTGGAGCGAGAGAAAATCTCCGTTCGCGAGTCGAACTTTTTTTCTGAATATTGAGCGTCCTTCGATTCATAGTTTTGTCAAAATAGGTGTCCATTGATGAGAATCGTACTACGAGAATACGGTGCGCATTCCGATGGCGATTTCGGGATAATAGTTGTCTCGAAATCGATGAAATACTGACGATTCATTGAGTAGTTATTCACGCGTAGGTGACCATTTTCTACTAAGCGTAGCAAAAGTTGGTTGGAAATTCGTGAATTGTACATAAATTTGACGATGCATCCAGCCAGCATTGCGTAGGAGAGTTTGAAGCAGAGTTTCTTTTCTTCTGAGGTGAATGATGAGTAATAAGTTTAGCACAAACGAGCGCTTTTTATAATGCGATTAGCCATTGCTTCTGGTATGCAATTGAGCCGAATTCGACTCTTCTTGTGGAGACGCGAAACAGGTTGATGCAAAATTGAATGCACACCATGAGCGCATTATGATTTCTTTGTGCTTGATGATACAGTAGTCGTGGCTGTCGAACAAAGCCGTATTAGGATGGATATTTCCAGCATTCATGCTCTTGTGGGCGTGAGAAAGTTGAGAGAAAAAGGAAACGGACATTTTTGAATCCGGTTTCCGAGAACGCGTTTGAGGAATTTTAGCTGCGTGTCTTCATGAATAGGATTTTATTCGCGTAGATTCTGTGATTTGCAAATCACGGTCATTTATTCTATGTTTGGATCTGATTAGAGCCAATCATATTGACGAATAGGGTGATCTCATTGTTGCATCGTTGCATTGTGAACCTTTTCGGATTAGCATAGCCAATTTGACGCCATACAAACGGCAAAATGGGGTCGGCTGGGTGGGAATTGATGAAGACGCGGGTTATGATTCTCTCACAGCGGGGGTTAATTTAGACATTTTTACATTGGCATCAATTTTGTTAGATTATACACATACGCATAGGAGGAAAAACTGGTTCAAAATCATATTCGGTTGCCCTTTGCATATGGGAATTCTCGATATTCGGCGTCCCCTATGAACATGTTTAGGCGGCTGAGGTTGAGGTTGAGCATGGTGTATTCGTACGAACCTCATTTTAAAAGAGTTTTTGAATATCCGGACGCTTGTCCCAGAGTCGAGAGGTCGATATTGCATTTGGCATGTTTATTAGTATTCTTGAATGGAATATTGTGCTGGAACCACGTATGATCTCGTTCATTCTATGGCTGCGTCAACGGTTCATCTTCGACACGCTTTATCTTCGATTTTACACCGATATTGTACGTATTTTTCACGAATTTTTGCCTGTATGAGGGAAAGGATATGAGATTTCCCTGTCCACCCTTCTTTTGAGATGGCTTTTTGAGAAGCTACAGTAAGACTTGAGGGGTGAAGTCGAAGAGTAGCTAGGCAATGCTTATGCCACCAGTTTTTGCTCTAGTCGATTTCCTCCGTAGTATTTGTGCACGTGAAACTAGGATGGACTTGGGCGAAGGTCGTTTTCACGGACGATGTTTTTCATTAGTTGAGCCGGAAATAGTTGATTAAGTGAAGAAAGTACGAAACGATCTGCGCCGTCGTTTTCTTCCTTCATTGATAAAAACGGTTTACGAGCGGACGTGGTATGCCCATGATGTCGTGTGGTGCAGATGTTTGGCACGTGCCTTGGTAGTTACAAACGACCACCGTATGCCTCGCCTCGCCTTGTTCTTCATTGAAGAAGGGCGTGGGCGTTGTTCATTCGATCCAGGGGGACAACAAGTTTTCGCTATGCTAGGCTATGGGCGAGGCGTGAAAACGCGTTTTTGTTTGAACAGTGGACTTTAGGCTGGTATCTTATGGTTTTGAATGTTTGGACTGGTCTCCTCTTGTTGGCTTGACGCTTAGCTAGCTAGGGTGTGAAGGGAAAAGCCATTAACCACGTTGTTGGCACACGTTCGAGTGTCGCCGTTGAGTCTCGCATGATTTGGTGTTGGTAAAAGAACGTTTGTTTGCTTAACCGGAGCATCGATAATGATGACATCCGTTGTTGAATAGGGATGCTTTTGCAAGCAACGCATAGAGAGTATTATGCGCTTTTGAAGAGAGGCACCCGCGAGGACGAGTGTCTTATCGGATTTCTGCATTCTTCTCTGATTGAAGGCCAGGGGAGCGGTTACAGTATGACTACTAGAAATCGCTTTGCCAGGGGGCTCATACTTTATCTTAGCGGATAAGGATAGGGATAGGATTCTTGATTAGGGAAGACTTTTTTGATATCTGATCGAATTTGGAAGGCGATTGTTCGACTTGTGGCATGGCTCTCGAATGAGTCAAGAACGTTAACTCGGGTTCGATGAGCGGATAAGTGAGAATAAGTTTTCTGGATCGAGTGGGAGAAGGTGTAACCAATGACCGGACCCGCGTGTCCGGTTACTGGCATGGCGTTCGTTGAGTGTCAAAATTAATTGACGCTCTCAAGGTTCAAATATTCATTGTATGCTGGGTGCGTAGTCAGTGCAGTCTCGTGCGGTCGGTCGTCGTTCGTCTGATGATTGAAACGGCAAATGTAACTGGCCAGAAGAGGGATTGTGAATTTTTCTCCCCCCATGTCACAATCCCCAACAATTGATGAAGTTCTGGTCGATGCGCCGAGGAGATGAACGAAGTGTTCTCTATTATTCGTTGTCCCTGCGTGCATGCGTATGCTTGCAGCAGGAGTATTCGGATTGTGCAGACCGTTTCGTGGAAAATGCCCGTATTTTCATTCAATACGGACGGGCATGGTCATCAGACGGGGGATTTGAATACATAGTTGGCCGCATTGAATTGGTTCAATGCGTAGTTGCCTTTTGGAGAATTTGGCCAATACGGAATGCGACGCATCATAGCCATCATATGCACATGCGGAGCGGTGTCCAGTTTTCTAGTTTTGGACACTGGATGATAGGTCTTCCAGAAGCTTGAGTTCGAATCTACCAATTTTCGAACGCCGGTCCGCCTGATGGGGCATGAAGTTTTTGAAGTTCCGAGTCGTAAACATCCTCCGCAATGGTTAGTTGAGAAAATGGTGCCAGCTTTTTTGTTTATCCGTGATAGGGGATTGCGTATATTGTGCTGATTCGAATGTTGACTCGTTTTGAGTCCCATGAGCACAATGGGAGACCGGTTTTGGGAGGCGGCCGTACTCTCTGGAATAATGTCGCGTGGGCTGCGCGATTTTTGTCAGTCGGGGGATTCGTGCTGATAGCTTCAACTGCTAACTTGGCTTCGGGACTTTCTCACTTTTGACCCTGAATGCATTTTTTCCTGAACTGCAACCGTGATAAGTTGCAGCACCGATCGATTAGCATAGGGGTGTGTGAATCTGTGATCTCTCTTCCATTGAAGGCGTGGATATTCTGATCACTAATACGTGCCTCGTTTCAGATTCGCCTTCTCAACTGCCTCCATTAACCCCATTGACTCCGGGTACCAATCGAAGTCTATCTCAAGCCGTACGTGGTACATACGCCAGCTTCGATCGGGAAAGAGCTAAACTCAATATTCCTAAAGGTAAGAATTTTGGAATGTGCCTGTGATCAGATGAAGGAATCATTCATGCCATGCATTGAGCATGGGTCCAGCCTAGAAAAGGCTCGGTGTCCTTGAGATGCATGCTTATTCACAGATAGACATTTTGAAAAATTTGGCATTGAACTAAATTGCTTTATTTACGGAAGCAAGGGAGGGGAATTGTGTAATAGCAATAGCACTAATTCACGATTACGTCACTGAAAACCCGGGGTATGCACAGATATCATGTAGGTGTAAACATAACTCATTGATGCATAACAGCCAGAGTTAGGATATACATTGCGATAAGCCAGATTATTAGTCGGTTTCATGCATTTATATTAATGAATCCTGATTTTTTTTTTCAGACCCTCGTCGATGGAAACGCGAGCACGTTACGCAATGGTTGTATTGGGTGATACGTGAATTTTCGGTGCAAGGCATCAAGACGGATAATTTCGATTTGGACGGCTGCGGATTGTGTACATTGACCAAGGAGGATTTACGTCAACGAGCACCGCCATACGTGGACGACATCATGTGGGATCATTTGGAAACAATGAAGAAAGGTGAGTAGTTGTTTTGTGATTGCTAGCTTGATGATTGAGGAGTTGAGTGCATAGTGCGGTGTGGATTGCGCGAGTGATGGGCGTGTTTTCAGTTCAACGCAGTACCTATTTGGAGGCTCGGTGTAGCCCAGTTTTTGACACCGCCAATTTATGTGCATGCAAATGAGCGTGTAATTAGGATTAGGCGGTTCGGAATGCCAAGCCGCACGTGCAGTGCTGGTGGCAAGGAAAAGGAGCAGCGAAAATTTGCGCTTTGCAAATGCCACATTCGGATGGGGTGTGTGAACGCGATGTGGAAACCGTATACGGTGACGGTTTCCATCCATGCGCCCAATTAATCGTAGGCTAATTTATGCTCGGAAGGATGTTTCAAGGAAGATGAAATGCAGAACTCGGCCCGAGATGGTAAATGCCGCACCTCGCGTGTCCCGTGACTTTTTTGCGACCTTAATTTCTGAAGGTGGCTAGTTTGATGGGTTTTGTGTATGGGGGTAAATGATTGCTAAGACGAACCCGATCATTAGCTATATTTGAATACATATAATTATCGAGATAGGACTTGTTTGTGCTGGATGAGAGGATGATTTGGGCGTTTTAATAAGGCACGGTTGACGTCAGGAATGAGAGGGTTTCGTATGCTTGCGTGGTCGGTGTATCCGATCTCCAAGAAGGAGTACCAATCTAATCGGTGCCATCGGTTATTTCAGATTGCAACGACCAAAACATTTCCTGGTACCCGGCAGCTCCGCAATCAGGTTTGCCTACATCGTTGAACGTGGCCGTTGAAGCGGCGGCTCTGGTTAATGGCCACCACGAGCATCAGTTGGAACGAGATCGGGACGACGACGACCAAGAAGACGAAGAAGACGATACCGGCAGAATTTGCGGAGGTACGTAAAAGTAGTCGGCTTACTGTAGCCTCATTTTTGACTTCCTCCTTTTTTTGCAGCATCTGATAGAACGTCAGAGATTGACGGTGATTTATGCGAAAACGGTTGTTTGACGAGAACGGCAACAACGCAAATAACGGCGCCAATGAATTCATTCCCAATCGACGAGCTAGTGGACCAAAAACCTTCGAAGGATTTTCTATCAGGTAGGCGTTTCTAAGACTTAGGGGTTTTTCCAATGATCATCTGAGCGTTGGAAAAGGAAGCTGACGCAGTAAAAGCGGCTTATTGAGGCAATTGGCTAGCATCCTGTGATGTTGGTTGAATTCAGCCTTCTGAAGGGGTACTGTAGCCGCATCTGGATGACTTCCTGCTGCTAAATTATCAGCTTCATCGTCAAGCTTTATTGACTGAAAACTAAACATCGTTCATTTCAGGCAATTTTTTCGCCCAAACGATGCATTCGTTAAATTCGCATCAACGTCATTATTTATCGGCGCCTGATCACGTATCGAATCTTCATCAAATTCAACAGCATCAACACGCTCCGTTGCCTGTGACGTCTCAATGCGGAGAAAGCGGTTACAATGCGGCTACGATCGAACGCCGTTCATTATCGGGTCATAATCATTTATCAGCGACTCCTTATCCTGATCACGCTCAGCAACCGACGCCTGAACTGTATGGAGACAGCTTGGAGGAAAAATGCAGTCCTGTTTTCGCCTCCTCATCTTCGTCCACGAGTCGGCAATCGTCTTTCTCAGGTAAATGCTGGGTTGATTCCTAGTGTCTTTGAATGACTCATGTTTGGCAGCCGTGTTCTAGTCACATGAGAACTATATAACGTGTTTCTTTTCAGGAAATTTCCAAGAAAGCCTGGCCAATGGTTACAATTGCTCGCGCGGGCAGCAAGTGGTGGTGCCGCAATCGTGCATGAATCTTTCCGTCCAAGCACCGAATATCAGCCCGTTGGCCGTCCAGATGTCGCCTCGTTCGACTTCGGGAAACGGCATCAATCAATACAACGTCCAATATCAAAGCCAAATACCATTCCATACGGTTCCCGATCAAGGCTGGTTATCATCAGCGGCTGCGACCAATGGACATCAGCAATGTTATCCACCACCGCCTCTATTGCATCAAGGAGCGGTTATGGCGGCGGCGGCGGCGGCGGCTAACAACGCCTCGTCGCAGACTTTCGTGCATCCGTTCAACGCCTATCATCAGTCTACTCAATCCATGTTCCGAGGTCCGCCCGCGTTGGCGTCTCGAATGAATTCTGGCACGTCGACCACGGGACCAATTACGCCCCCGTCGCCAACGTCCTCGACGAACGGTTCGTATTTATTGGAACAACGCGCGTACAGAAGGTCGTGCGATTCGTCCATTGGAAACGGATGTGGTCCCTATAATCATCGATCATCGTTTTCGTCCTGTATTTCGCCGGCCACATCATCGTCCGTCAGTCCGATTGGAGGCGGCGTAATTATGGGCAACGGCGGCATCATGTGCGATCTCGATAGTCAACAGAAACCGTTGAGTCCGTTAGGCTTAACGAATTACACCGGTACGTGGATTTTTAATTGCGTTCGAGGCGTGGCAATGGACGCTCTCTCTTTTTCTTTCACCAGGTTCAGGTCCGATTCAATTGTGGCAATTCCTATTGGAATTATTGATGAACAAGCAATACAAGAATATAATTTGTTGGACGGGAGACGGCTGGGAATTCAAATTGATCGATCAAGACGAAGTGGCCAGGCGTTGGGGTATCAGAAAGAATAAACCAAAGGTATGCGATTGGGGATACTGTATGTAAATTTGCGGGGGCCTACTGTTCCTGTGAATGTCAGCCTTGATTATGGTCTCCGGTAATAATCAAGCTGATCTTTTTTTGCAGATGAACTACGAGAAATTATCGCGAGGACTACGTTATTATTACGACAAGAATATTATCCACAAGACGGCCGGCAAACGATACGTGTACCGTTTCGTGTGCGATATCACGTCGTTGGTCGGTATGACGTGCGAAGAAGTACATTTACAATTGGGCGTATCACCTGATCCGGACGAGTATGGAACGTCGGATGGAACCGAGAAATCGCCCCTGGGCTCTGAGTAAGAGGAGAAGCTATTTTTTGTCACCGCTTTTTTGCGCTGCTATGTTCATGTATATATATACCTTTCATCATGGCATTTCAATGTAACCATGATCTTTTTACCCTCCCCTTTCGAACACCTTGGCAGAACAATAGGATATGTTTTTTAATACGACAATGAGTACGACAGCGTTGCGATCAAGAATGTGTTTCCCTTTCAAATCAGGATCTTTAGTTCCCCTTTTTTAAAATGGCACTGATTTTTTTTGTGGCCAGTTTATTCGGGTACATTGATTGAAATTAGGGGGCATGTTTTTGATAGCGACCGCAGCCATGATTTCTCCAAAATTTGATCGCCACTGGCAGCGTGGTTTTATTTATGTAGCGTACGTTTTATGATTATGAATACGTATAAGTTCAGTAGGCTTTTTTCTCCTTGTTCTTGCCAGTACGTCTTACGTGTAAAACGTGTACACAGGTTTTGAACAACTTTATTTCCTGAGGCGTTTTTTTGGATGGAGGAATAGCTTTATTGATGTTAATCGATTTTGATCGTACATTGCGTGTATTGAATGTTAAAAATTTTAGATGTAAATTTTTGCGCTAAAATGTACCGTCCTGTAGGTACAGAGTAGGATTACGCTTTACAGAGTATTCTCGTTGCGCATTTTATGCTTATTTGTGAGGGAAGTTTTTTTGATGATCGAATTTTCGAAACACTGTATTATTCATGGGCGTTGCTTGTGTCTTTCTTTTTTGATCGAGATGCTATTTTCCCTTTTTCAAAGTGTTCCTTTGAATTTCATAGTGCCTAAATACGGACTTTGAATATATTTTCTGTCGAGTTAATTTCTCTATGCGTTTTTATTGGAAATATATTTCGAACAAAAATTCGAGTGCGTTTTTTATCAGATTGCGAAATATAGCGGTTACAGTAATCCTACAGTATCCTCTCCCAGTTCGCTACATCAAGCCGACATTCAAATGTTGTCATAGGCAGTCGGCACCTGAGCATTGGACACGTTGCAGTTTGTTGGAAGCTGGCTGGCTGCAAAATTGTCAAGCTGGAAATTAGGGAAATTAATTGATCAGTAAATTCCGTGGATTTGATCAATAATCCCCTTGTGAAAGCGTAAATCCTATTTTGTATTTTATTTATAAATCACATTATATTGGGCTGCTACAATGGGTACGTGAAATTTGGATCCATGAAATTTGCAAGCAGAAGGCATATTTTTCTGAATTTCGAAAATTGACGTGGATATGTCAATTTTCAGCGTATTCGCTGATATTCATGATGAAGAAAAGCTCCGTTAGCAAATTTATCATCTCTTAAATTATCTTTAGCGTGTGATTGCATTTTCAAAATGAGCTGAGAAGCAAATATTTCCAAATTCACTGAAACCGGAAAATTTGTTTTCTACATGCGCCTCTAATTTTTTTCAGGAGGCTTGCTCAGTTATTTCCGTGGTTTATTCGGTAATCGTGAAATGCGAATTTTGATCCTCGGTTTGGACGGAGCTGGAAAAACGACCATTTTGTATCGTTTACAAGTTGGCGAAGTGGTGACCACCATTCCGAGTAAGCTGAATTTACGGATTGCTTTATTCACAATTTACAAAGCGTATTTTTTCTTTCAGCTATCGGTTTCAACGTGGAACAAGTCACTTATAAGAATCTGAAATTTCAAGTTTGGGATCTTGGCGGTCAAACGAGTATTAGGTAAGTGGAAAATTGACATTGCGAATGTTCTTGCATAGCAGTAGAAATACTGCAAATTTGGACTTTGCCTAATCAGAATCTCTCTTTCAGGCCTTATTGGCGTTGCTATTATTCGAATACGGACGCGATAATATACGTCGTGGATTCGGCTGATCGCGATCGTATGGGCATCTCCAAACAAGAATTGGTTTCTATGCTCGAGGTAAGCGTTAATTTTTTGGAAATTATCCAGATTCCAAAAATTCAGTCATTTCCCTTTTTTCAGGAGGAAGAACTGAAAAACGCCGTGCTGGTCGTGTTGGCCAATAAACAAGATATTCCTGGATGTTTATCGTTGGCCGAAGTTCACAAATCGCTCGGATTGGATCTGCTGAAGAGTCGTACGTTCCAAATATTCAAAACGTCGGCGATTAAAGGCGAAGGCCTCGATGAAGCGATGGAATGGTAAGCATGATTCTTGTACATTGCAAAAATGCATTCCCAATGCATCTTTTGGGGCATCTCGACGCGTTCCCTTGAGGAAACAGCGTCGTCCACACTCCTTTTGCCCACCCATTCACAACTAGGGAAGTTGTTCACATTTTTACAGCCAAACTTTCTTTTCAGGCTGGCCAATACGCTGCAACAACGGAAATGATGGCGATAATTCGATTATTACGCGCTAGTCGACGATATTCCATTGTTCGATTTTTCCATCACGGTTATTATTCAGTGATAATGAATTATTTTGCATACGTATTTGTTGGGAATACGCTTTATAATGCGGTGATTTCTTGTAAATTAATGCTAACAGAAGAGTAGCATGACAAAAATCCATTCACACGAAGCCACAAAGCTGGCACTAATATCGAAATTAATCCGGGATAATCCAGGGTGTTATCAGACTGAAGATCCTTGTAAAGCTTCTTCCCATTCGGCGTTCTGAGTGTCCGCGTTCGACCAGCAATTGCAAAATTCGACGCAATTTCGGCATACGCCTTTGCTGAAACGAGAACGACGTTCGTGAGCGGTACTGTACGCCTCAATTATCGAAATGTACTTACGAAAACGGGCTCTTTATTTGGAAACGATTGCCACCGACGTGGAAATGCGTGTAACGGTACGCGTTCAACCGTTCGTTTGTAGTCATCGATAAGCAGACGACCTGAAACGAGGATGCTTGTAAATCAGTGCATAAATGCCTCTCTTGGAGAGGAGATATTTCCGATATGGAAACATATTCAGAAATGCTTTGAACCACCTTTGGTTCTGCGACTATCATGAGAGGGGCATAAATTTCATAAACGTACCTGATACACTTGGCAACCAAGCATGGCACCGATCCAACCAATATGAAGAATGCTATTGGCAAATATCCACAGAACCCACGGCGAGCAATACGTTAGATTCACGATGCTGATGCCTTGACATGCGGCCATCCAATCTAGAAAATGTACGTTCAAGTATTATGGGTGCAAAATTACCAAATATAAACTTACATTCGTAGCATCCATACAGGCAAAAGCATAGAGCCATAAATAAGAACGCCAGGTACCAGATGAAATTTCGGTGATTATTGGCGCCTGAAAGAAGTAGCCATTTAGGAGCAAAAATCAGCAGTAAATCATTGCTTACCGATGCAATTTCCAACCCAGGGACAATGATGATCGAATTTCGCAACGCATCGATTGCAATTGGAGCAATGCTTGGACCGCGGCGGTCGTTTGACCAAACAGGTCGTGCAAAACGTGACCGGATTGAATTGTTCGCCCGCTTCGGCCACATCGACGATTATCTGCAAATAAACGCCGAATTAGTGCAGATTTTGAATAATAAACCTACTGTACGTACCTTGAACCTTTCTTGCATCGAACACGTAATCACCCCGGGATCGCATAACCAGGTTTTGAAGAAATTGAACATCAATCCGATCGTGACGAGCAGGAATGCGAGAACGATCACTGGCGACGACACAACCGGGTAGAACATGAATATGCAGGTGCAATACATCCAGAATTTCGTGGCCAAATAAACGCCCAACGGTAAGACCATCATCGTGTTTTCGTTTGAGAATGTGCTGAAAATGAGAGTTTGGATAATCGATGCAATCAATATCCAGGGCAATCATCTTACTTGTATGATACGTGATATAAGCAGAACAGAAACGCAGCTAACACCGCCTTCGCCCAATATGGCATGGCCGCTTCCAATATCGCACCGATACTGAAGAATATGACGAACGGGAGGAACAGGAAAAAGCGGAAGTGGAATGTCTGAAACCAGAAATCATGGTCAGTTTGATTGATTCCAAGTAATATTAGAGCATTAATTACCGGATTCATTTTCAATCGTTCACGAATACTCGTCTGAACCAGATTTCGACGAGCCGCTTCCGTTTCCAAACGAGTAAGCATCCAGCGGTCCTGCCGCAATTTAGCAACGTCCATTGCTGTATCACCCTGAAAATAAGCTGTGGTTAGATAATAGCAGCTGCATAGTAGAACTTGCATCAAAATGCGAGCTCCTCGAGAATGAAATTCTCATACCTTTGCATTCTTCAACGTCATGTCCACATCCTGATGCTTCAATAAGACCGTCACCGCGCAGTGATTGGCTTGCATGACGGCGTAATGTAGAGCTGTGTTCCCGCCGTTCTCTTGCAAATTCAACGAAGCTCCCAACGTGACGAGGAGTTGAAGTGGATCGATGCTGAAATGAACAGCGGTTAAATTTCGGTAAATTAACAGCCACGAACGCTTACGTGTAAATCTTCGAGCACGCCCACATGGCAGGCGTTAATCCATTGCGATCACGCACATCCGGGCTGCATCCTTTGGCAATTAAGTAGGCGACGATTGGCGTATGACCCATTTGAGCGGCCAAATGTAAACCGGTAAAACCTGGAAGAAAACCAGCATGAAATAATTGAGAGAGTCGACCGATTGATCAGCAATACGCACCTTCCCGATCAGTCTTCAATGGATCAGCGCCGCATTTCATCATTAGAATCACCATTCGTAAGTGGCCTTGCCTGAAAATGTTTTTCTCAGATAAATTTATATTGATAAGAAATCACCAGTCGGCTTACCGAATTGCCCAATGAAGCGGAGTTGATTCTAAATCGCCTCCAATCGCGTCGATTTCGGCTCCGCATTGAACGTAATACCTGAAATAGACTCTTATCAGAACTTTGCAATGAACCAAATATAAATTCATACTTGACTAAATCCTGACGATTATTGATGGCGGCCCAATGTAATAATGTACAATTTTCCGGATCTTTTTGGTTGACATCGAATCCAGCTTCGATTAATTCCTTGCATCTATCGAATGCACCATATTGAGTGGCTCTGACGATATCGAGCTCCTTGAAATTCACCTGAAAAAGAGACGAGTATTTGTAAATGAGGGAAAACACTCATTTTTAATGCATAAAGGTATTCCTGCCATAAAACCAATAAATTTGGATAATCAAAGATCAAAAATAACTGCCGCAGAAGGTGCTTTAAAATTTTTGGCCCTTCCTTTTCATCCAAAACAAACTAATATCGCAAAATTTACCTGCGGTTGGGGCGTAATAGTTGGAATCGTCGTAGACGTTTCCTCGTTCATTTTTGTGGAATTATTATCAATATTCTCCGCTTCGTAACTCGGACGTTTTTGAACTGGATACGGTTTCATTACTTCACTCGGTCGCCATTAAAAATTTCCACAGACAGGGCGGCCATATGATTTCGATATCGATCGATCGACAAAATTGTGAATTTTGTGAATTTTTCGCCGAGAAATCGGATTAGCGACAATTGACCCCAGCGACAATTGACCCCACGCAACAGATGATTTTCAGGTACCTGTGTTGTCTGCACGTCGGCGCTCGTTGCTGGAACATGTTGCCATGGAAACCATCGAAATCCTCGGGATTTATATACTCCCCCACGCGAATTTCGCCATCCAATATGCTTTTTCGGATTCCGCACCCTCGAAAACCCCGGAATCTGTGATTATTTCTTTCAGCTCGCGATTCGTCGAATTTTGGAGAATTGAATAAATTTCCATTAGTGCCGGCGTATAGCAGTAGAAATATAATTACGTGGGTTGATAATTTATCAGTGCCGGGGTGTAACAGTGGAAGTATAATTCCTTGGGGGAGTGACCATA
>JAQIWJ010000385.1:0-22466 GCA_034695185.1 Discolaimus major
GGAGCAAAATTTTCGCGGAAAGCCAAAATTTTGCCTGTTCGCGGTGTAAAAATTTCGCGGATTTTTTAAATTCTGCTATACCTCATGTGCTAAACTTGAAAGTTCGCGGTGTAATATTTTCGCGGATAATAGCTAACCGCGAAAATTTTCCTCCGCGAATAATTTTCACCTTTACAGTATTTTCCTGACGCCGCTCCTTACCTGTTGGTTTATTTTCCTCCAAATCTGCAAAACGCCGTTAGGACTATCAGCTATTTTATTTATGTCAATTCTATTCGCCGAAATGATTTTCATCTTCATCCCCATTGGCTTATGGGGCGACACGGGACATCTTTTGGCTTGTCCGGCATTATTGCTGATTGGATTCTGGAGCTTGTACAAATTCTTACCACGGGAATCATTCTTGGTACCACGCTTCATATTCATTCGATTGGCATTATTCTGCGCGATTTATCCGATCCAACCAACCATCGCCAAATTGGTAATGTACGACGTCGTACAAACTGCGATATTTGTGATCGCGGAAATCATCTTGGACGAATTACGGGCATTACGTCATCGGCTATCAACGCCACCGTCCAAATACGGCAACGTTGTGACATTCATGCGATCATCGAACAACGGATATCTCAGCGATCAATTCATCAAAGTCCAAGTATGCGATACTCGTTGGATCGAAGATCCATTCTGGCCACACCATCGATCCAATATTTACGTGATCGAAATTCGACGCCGTTGTTCGGTGTGGCTTACGGTCATCATTTGGTCAATCTCCATGTTGGACGGCGATCAGAGGAAAATTCATGAATTCCAGCAATTCTGCGGTTGGTCGGATGGTCAATTATGGATACGCCGATACTCGCATGATCATTATTGGACCAGGATGGTGTATTGCTACGAAAGCAATGGCCTTATTATGATCCGATTCAACGACATGAATCAATTACTCCACGTTTACGATATTCGATACGGAAAATCAGCCACGTTCAAATTCAGCACTCGATCGGAGCCTCATTTCCCCCGTCATCCATTGGCCATGTACTGTGTTCGTCGATTACTGGCCAGTGATGGATCCGTGGACGGTTGGCTAATTTTGGCACTCGATTGGGGTTATACTCGAGTGCAATTCGGACCAAGGCGAACACGCATGATCAACGAGACTTTCGATTTACGTCAAAATGCAATTTCGATCAGTCACGAGGAGATCGTATTCGGTGGAGCAGAGCCCGTGGTCCTGCCCGTACATTCAACGAATGGAAGCGTTGGATTTTACAACGCCGGTCGCACCATGCTGTACGATCCTTCGATGTACAGTTACGTTTATTATCGAAATTTCGCTCTAATACCGGCGTCCATAAACATATCGTTCGGCCAATCTGCAGTATTCCGCAATGATCGAGAACGAATTCTGGTCACCATCGGTGGTATCGTGGAACGCGTCCAATTGGTCATGCCATCATTGAAGTATTTGGCGGCAAAAGCGTTCATTCAAAAGAATCCGCATTTATGCAAGACCATCACGGCTGCTGAATTCCGAAAATCGACTGGTATCGACATGATGAAAGGACATTTCCCATGATTCGGTCAGTTCTGATCACTTGAAAGACTTTTTATGATTAGGTTTCTAATTTACTAATTTTGATCTCGTATGTCTATAATTCGTGGCTCATTTTTGTAATGCTCGTACTCAGGTTGATCTAGAACAAAATTATATTCCATAATATCTGATCAATAATATCGAGAAAGATTCACAATAACCATGCTAAAACTTCAGCGACAATTCTAATTCATACCAAAATTTAGCAACCACTGATATCTTTGCGATTTTTCCTGTACCATCGTGTATCGTTCGGATCGAATCCCATTTCTTCCGCACCGAATACGGCCCAATGCGGAGTTGGTGCCATGTAATCCAACGACGTGAATGGTCGACCCGTTGCGTGATATTCTCGAGCCAATTGATGGAATTTCTCGTAATCGATCCACGTGTGCCAATGGCCATTGATTTTGAACTGAAACCAAGGTGATCATCGGATGATCATCCGATGATCCTACGAAGCTGCTTACCTTGGTACTAGCCAATAGCAAGCAATTCGAATGCTCGTGTTCGGTTGCAATCTCGTAATTCGGCAACGCGTCGGCCAATTGCTGAACGAACGTCCTGACTTCTTTGTGCCACGGTACATTCTCCATGGTCAACGTACTGGCTTTGGATTCACCGCAATATGTGACGCCCTGAAGAAAAATATCATTTCTAGTCCAAAACGGTGGACTTGGATCGTCTTACCTTTACTTCTACGAAATCCGGCTGACCTCTTTCGATCAATTGCGAATATTGCTCGATCTCCTCCGTATTCCAAGCTTTCACCAATGTCAAACGATAGACGGTACGCTGTTTCTGAAAACAAATCACTGTTTTACCACGAATGCTTGCTGACTGAAGCTTCTTGCAGCTGCTAAGCATCAAGCAAGATAGCCGATACAATCAAACCACTCACCTTTTCACTGAGAGCAGCTAAACTATCCAGGAATCGTGGCCAGAAATCTCTGAATAGTGGCCGATCGATACGTTTCAGGGATTCTTTTGTTGCAGCATCGACACTGACGTAAAGCTGCGTGACCGGATGTAGAGATCTGCAAAAAGGTTCGTTTTTTTAACTCAGCTAAAATTTCTGATACTCAGCTTACCGAATCGCATCCGGAAATTGCGCATTTGTGACCAGGAACGTTGATATGCCTTCAGCGTGAAGCATCTCCACCAGACGATTGATTTCGGGATACATGATCGGTTCTCCAACCAAGGATAAAGCGCAATGCTTGATCCGATGGGCTTCTTCGAAACGATCGTCTTTTACACCAGGGACACCTGCCAGAATTATCTATTAGGTTAAGATCCAAATCCAAGCAACAAATCATACCTTTCATCTGCTTGATCATATTCAAATGATTCTCCACAGCACCACGGAATATGCTTTCCGGATCATCCATTTTCCATTTCCATTCGGTTCCGACCGGATTCGTATGATGACGCCAACAAAATACGCATTTATTGGCGCAGGCCAAACTGGGCGTCGTTTCCATACATCGATGACTCTCGATCCCGTAGAACGTATGCTTGTAACAGCCTCCACGACCTCGAAGCATCGACTGAAGAAAACGAGCATCATGTAAAAACTACTTTCATCCGACAGAAGATGCGCTTACTTTTGTCCAGCGGCATAATTTTACGCCAGAATGCGTCCCGATCAATCGATATCCTTGCTTGGATAATATCTGCCGCAGACTTGGCGTCAACATTTCTTTCTGCTGGGCATCGACAGCAGACGATTGCTGAAAAAAAACCGCTGTCAATGATTGGCTAGAAAGTACACGAAACTCTTACCTGCTCTTTCATACCAGCTTTGAAATAGGAGCCAATATCCTCCAAATCCATAAGACCATCGGAAGAACGAGGAGTAGTTGTTGACTTCGAATTGACACGACGCTTCTTCATTTTGCTCTTCGAATCTTCATTCTCCTCCTCGCTACTGGATTCGATCAGCACCTCTTTCGGTTTCTGCACCTAAATACGATGTCAATGCATGCTTTGACATAACATTTTGACAAGAATTCATACCTTATCCTGCTGAACACCGGATTCGTTTAGCATCGTCGGTAGCTTCACGAATAATCCTTCCATCCACGCGTAGAAATCGCCTTCCGTCCCTGAAAAAGTACGGCCTGTATTGCTGCGATGTAAATAGAAAATGCAATCTTACCTCCGTTCGGACTGTTGACCACATTTTCATCACCAAAACCCGGATCCGCGAATTCATGAGCCGACATTACCAATAAATTCGATCTCAATTCTCGAACCACCTGAAATCAGAGACTTAATCCACTCAAATTATGACATAAATAAATCTTACCGTGCAGAAATCGTCTCCATAAAGACTATTCCCCAGCCCGAATGTAGTGAAACGTAAATTCTCCAATGCCGATTTGGATACACGGAAATCGTTGGCAGCGTCGTCCAACCATTCGAAGAACCAATTACAATTGGTCGGTGGTTCGCCGTCGACGTACGTGCTGACGATAAATATGCAAAGACCGATCTGAAATGCAAAGAGTTTTGAGAACACTGACTTCAACGAAGGCCAGCCATGAATTTTGAATGCAAAATTTAAATCTTTCCCATTCCAGAATTGGAATGACAGAATTTTCAGACAATTAATCAAGCGATCACTCACCTCTTTCGTCAAATTCTCCTCCGGATCATATTTCGATAAATCCACCACACTAATATCCCCATTTTCGTCCAAAATCCCTTTTCTCCGCAATAATTCCAATTTCAACGTATTCGCCAAAGAAGCGGCATTCCCGGTTTGACTCGCATAAAATATCCTGATCGACGATTTATTGGAAACGGCTTGGGGTTTCTTTCGATTGAAATACTAAAACCCGGAAATTCGCTTATTTTATTTGAAAATTATAAAAATCGATATTCCTCTTACCCATGTTCCCAAAAACCAGTAAATTACAGGTAAACAGACGCCGAGAATGGCCGTGAATATAGTCAGTACCCAATCGACGTCTACCATTTCAATATTTTTACAATTTTGAGAAATCAAAACAAAATTATCATCGAAGAAAATTCATTCGAAGGGACGTTACACTGTCAATTTACATTCAATTATTTGTTGGCCGTGACAATTGTGCTCAGGCAGTTGTCATAAGCAGCTGTTGAACGTTCGCCCAATGTTGCGAATAGTCTGCTGGAAAATGGAAAAATATCAATCAAAATTCCCGATTTTCTTGTGAAATTTTAAAATATATCATCTCAAAGCTTTATTGCTGTAATTATTATTGTTTATTGGACAATTCGCATTGTTGTGTTCACGGCGAGCCTATTAGTGAAAACTGAGATCGACCTCGATCGGCTATTAACAGCTTTAAAACTTTCTGCTCAATTTATTCAACAATATTGGTATTATTACCAGCGGTTCAATAATTATCGTTAATAATTCAACGACCGTAATTGGATTTAGTGTAATTATATGCTAGTTTACTGCGGAATTTATTGACGTCAGGTGAGTCCAGTTTTTTTATTGTCATTGCAAATTATACCAGAATATACCTAATTTTGCGCGTGGAATTGATGAGTCAATTCTAAATTCCCTGTTAGCCGGGGCTTTCGTTTCGCTATTTCGCGATAGGCGGAAACGTTGGCCTAGTGCAAATCAGCATATTGCTGTCTGGGACGGGACGAATGAGAATGCAAATAATTTTTGTATTGGCCTGAAAAGCATCATTTTCCCTCGTCTACCATCTCGAATTGGAGTGGCGTGTATCAACAAAGCCATCTTCTTCGCGTTGTTTTGCGATTCAGATTTCTCGACATAGGTCTGAAAATGCCGGCGCAAATAGAGAACTTGAAGAATATGAAACGTCATAGCCGCCTGGAGGAGGGCGAAGTTGAAGAGGGAGGGTGGGGCTTGGCGAATGTGAAGACGACGTTAGCTTTACGTTTTCCAAGATCTTCCTTGTCACCAGCCGAGAGAGAGACTGTGACGTGAGAAAAGCTTTCTCCAATGCAATGTATGGGGGCATTCATTCGGGATCACAGCAGACGGCTGCCGTGGCGTTATTAGCCGTCACCGGTGTTTCGTTGGACGCATATTTCGTTTAGCTTCTATGCTATGCGACGTAGGTTGAGGTAAAAGGGCTGCATGGGTTCCAACCTTGGACTCGGGACGGCCAGGAGTACTCGTACTACGGAAATATTGCGACAGCGAATTGTTGGCGAGGAGCTCTTGAGTTTTTAAAAAGGGACGAGGCGCATCGATTTTGTTCCTGGGACGACAAGTAGTAGCGTAAAAGCGAGAGGGGTTTTCTTTTGCCTCAGCCTTCTGGGCGGGGGTGGTTGGTTCAGTTCGGTCGGTGTACGGCGAGTAGAGAAGGTGATTTGAAGCAGCCGATGCGGAACAACCGGGGCTTTCCACCCAATGCTTTGTTAAATGCTCACCATCGACCAGTGCGTGCGGTGATGCAAGTGGAGAAACTTTCCTCCCAACTTTACTCTGGGTGGGTCCGTTTCCTTTAGAATTCTATTTTCTTTGGCCCGGGGCAACTTTTTGGTTGGTTTGGCGGCGGTCTGCTAGTCTCATTACTCGTCGTCGGTAGCTCGAGTAAAACTTGATCATGTGCAGGAACGTCTACCATACACAGAGCGAACCGAAATCGGATGTTGGGTGGGGAACGTCATTCTGGCCATTGACGTTTCTAGCGAGTTAGCTTTCGCGACGGTCCGTCAGATGGATGGATCGAGTTAGCTCAGGCGTGTCATATATCTGCTCGCCCTGGCTCGTGTTCGAGTTGTAGTGAGAGTGTACGAATCATATGTGCACTAGCCTTTAGCTTACTCGTAGTTTTGACTATCTTTCTCACCCTGAAAACGTCAACTACGGCTCCACTCGTTCAAGAGCCTCGCCGCCGGCTGCTCTTTCCTCGACCATGTACCCGAAGTAACCGGACTCGGACTACTCACTTGTGGACCAACGAGTCCACGGAGACCCAATTGGAACGATGGTTCTGCTGGGTGGTCGTATTGGTAAAGTGGGTGGGAAAGGGGGGGGGGATGTTAAAAACCGCCGCCCCTGCGGTTACTACACTCTTTTATTCGGCCAGTATTTTCTATCCAATTCTCACTTGCTATCCACGAATGATGATGGAGGTCTAAGGTCGTTAGTTGTCACTACTGGAAACCGTCCTAATCGATTCCGGTCGTGTGTAACTTCTCCCGCTTTCGACTCAACTCAACTCATATCCGCATCCTGTCGGATACCAAAATTGTCACCGCGCTTTGATGCATTCGCCTTAGATAGCGTTATGGAGACTGGCGAGGTGTCGTTATCTTTTTTGGTATTGTACCGATGAAGTTGCAGGACAGCTGATAAAGGCTGTGATCCTTACCCTACACTCGACTGGTCTTGCAGAATGGCGTCATTTCAATAGTAGCAACTTGACTTGCCTCCAAAAAGCAAAATTCTGAAGCATGTGCTATCGGAATTGTTTGAATAATTTGCCTTCCATTTTTCAGGTGCGTACTACGAGGCCCAAGAACCCTGGTTCGGACCGGACAGTTATTTGAAGAGCACGAACGAGGCAAGGCAAACGAAAAGCGGCGTTGGAGTGGTTGTTCTTGTTCGAGAGAAGCTTTCAACTACACATCATCATCGAGTTTAATTAACTCGTCGCGGCTTGGATTGCGTTTCGGTTTATTCACTACGACGTGCGTATTCGCTTGGCCCCCGGCTGCACCCCGAAGGCATTTCCACGTTGACTTTACGACTGCGTTATCCGTGATCAGAAAGAGGCGACCCCAAAAGAAGAAGTGGAGTGGTTAGCAGCTGTACGAGCGTAGCCTGAAGCTCTTGCGGAATATTCGGCGATATTCGGACTGTTGATTGAAAGGATATTATCATTATGGGCGACGCGAGTGGTGGTATATTCATATCTGCACCTGGAAAGATTATTCTCTTCGGAGAACACGCCGTTGTTTATGGAAGGGTAAGTAGAAGTTTTGTACATGTTTTTCTGGAAGCATGATGAGAGTCTGCGTAGTTGAGGTGATCATGAGCAAGCGTATATCTGAGCTTTAAATTTAAAATGAGATTGGTCTCGTTATGGTGGATTCATCTTTGAGATGAGATCCTCGTATCTGCTGCTAGAGTAGGCGTTCGTCAGATGAGGTTATTCGATGCACGGCAGGTGCTATCATTGACATTTGGCATCATTTTTTCCCCTCGGATGGATCAGGTAGGTATTCTGAGGGTGGGCGTTTTTATTTGAGCGAGTTGCGACGTGGGTTGCATAAATGCTACCTTTTGCAATTTTTGCTGAGGTTTCGCACCTGCTGCGACCCAACGTAGGATCGATATTTAGTTTTTGAGAATGATAGGGATGTTTTTTAAACATCTGCCGTATGCGGAGGTTTTTGGTTTCCCAGACTAGGAGCGGTTGCGTCTGTTGAGTCAGCTCTTGATAATTAGGCCGGAGGATACACCGTGACCACGATTTTAGCGGTCATAAAACATCGAACGCCTCTAGCGGTTAGGTTTTCGGAGGACTGGGAATTTTCTAGTTCATAGAGTTTGGATGTGTGGCAAAGCTTTGATGATGCTTTGCAATGAGCGAGCGCAGGAGAATGAGAAAAGCGGTGTTCAGGTTATTTGGCATTTTTATGACGTTCGGATAACGAATGGTCTCGGTCTTGTCGCATTTTTCGCCCAGTAAATTGTTCGTGGTTCATTTGGATGGACGTGTAAAGCGGAAAAGCGAGGGTCTAGTGCAGCTTTTTCTTACGCTTTGGAGATTTATTGAACCGATGGATGACGCTTGGCATGCGGCGAATATTTCCCATGCACTTTATGGACACGTATATTATCTCCCTGCTTCCTTTTTCTCTTTGGATGCAGGAAGCGAAAAAGGCTCGTAACATTTCGTCTCTCTCGACGCAGCCAGCAGAGAGAGAGAGAGAGAGAATGAACGTAGTTAGATATCGATCACAGTAACTTTCCCTGAGGGTGGATTTGCCATGTTCAAAGCGGCTCCGTTTCTCGCTCACTCAAAATGGAGGCTCTTGCTTGCTTTTACTGGCATCAATATGGACCGCTTTTGAGTCCATTTGTGTGTACGGTTGGTTCCAGCTTTCCCCCCCATGCGATGTATGTACTGCTTCTCCGGAATGCAGACAGGGGAATTGGTGGCAGGGAGGCGTTAAGCTGCCGCCGCTTTTTGCATTTAGAATGTTGGGGACTATAGTAATCTAAATCGCATCGTTTTCCCAGTTTCCGAAAATGGAAGCTGAGTCCTCCAGTAGCAGCTTTGCTGGCTAGAAGTAGCCTTAGCATTGGTAATAAGACGTTTTCTAGCAAACTTCGGGGTGGGTGGGGAGCACTGCATTGCCGCGTTTGTTCATTTGCGTTTGTAAAGAATTGTAAGCTGACGTCTTCAAATAGCCGTTCTTTAGTATTAGCTAGGACGGAAGCCGAGGGCGTCGTTTAATAGGAAACCAGTAGAGGATAGAGGAACATGGGTGGGGTCTACTAGAATAAGCCGTATGGAACGGTGATTTCGTAGGAGAATGAATGCCCATGCGTGCCTGAAGTTTCTGCTCTGAATCAGCATTGATCCTGGGCGGTTAGAGGCTTTGGATTTTAATGGGCTTAGGCGAGAAAAACGCCATGGCTTTTATGCTGTAAAGCTTCCGTTCCAATAATGCTCGGAAGCTCCTCGCTGTTGTCGAGTTTTCTTCAGTACTCAGAGCTAATAATGAGTGCAAACATGCATTTGAGACGGGTCTGTTTGTTTGATGCTGAGTGCGGCGTTGTGTTTTTTGAGCTGAAATTGGCAGGCTAGACGGGGGAAGCGATGTTTTATTTTGCACAAGGATGCTGCAAATTTTCAATGTTATTTCGATGTTAGCTGTTTTGCCTGGGGGATGTTTTAAAAGAGATATCGAATAGGGTTTAGCAGCTAGCATAGGACAGCATAATTATATGCGCGAGTATATTGTCATTTCATCATGGAAGTAGCATTGGATGATTGAGAACAGCTGATAAACTGATGCAGTCATCGGATGCTTTGCAGCATTTTAAATTCTATCCTTATTTCAGACGGCCGTGGCAGGCAGCATCGACCTCAGGACATACGTCAGTCTTTTTACGTCTCAAGACGGTCGAATTTATTTGTCGCTTCCTGATCTCGGCGTGGAGAAGACATGGATGCTCAAGGATTTATTGAAGGCGTCCGATAAGCTCGGGGGTGAGCTTTGCTTTATTCTTGATTTTAATAGACTAATTTAATAAACCTCTCCCATTTTTAGAATACGGTGCAGATGATGGCGGTTCACCGCCTTCGTTGGAAGCTGTGGTGCCGGTGGCGAGAAAACTGAGCGGTTCATGCGAAGAGCAATGCGGTGTCCAGCATTTGGCGATATTGGCCTTCTGGTATTTGCTTCTGGGCGTTGCGCAGAGGAAGAAGTAAGCTCAAGTGCGATTTTCGCAGCGGCATTTTATCTTGTGTGCAAAGAATATTGCGTCACTCGAGAAGACGCATCGTAGGTTAGTGTTCGCGTTTTGACGCGTTGTTAGAAATTGCGATGAAGCTTGACAGGAGGAAGCAGGGTTCTCGGGTTACGCGATTCAGCGACCCTTTACCCCTGTCACTGCTGCATTTGCACTTTGAGGAAGCCTAGTAATGTGAAATAGTCAATTTGACTAGGGTACTAAATATCGAGTGACACGTGTCAGTCACTAAACGCATTTTGAGTGGCGTTAGAAAAACAGGGCGAATGCTAGGATGTCTGAACGTGTTAAAATTCGTTTTTCTTGAGGAAATGCATTACTAGGTTAATAATTGCTATTGTCAATAGGAAGAGTGATTGAGTTTAGCAGCTGTGATGCATGATTTAAACCTTCAATCAGCGTTGATGCTGAATTTTAATTGAATCCTTTATTTCAGGGATTTATTGGCCGTGAAAGTGACCGTTCGCTTCAAATTGCCCTCCTGCGTCGGCCTCGGTTCGTCTGGTGCTTATTGCGTATGCATAGCTGCGTCGTTGCTGCAATCAGCTGGTCTTATCCCTCGGCCCGATACTCCGGTATGTATAAGTATTATCGGAGGCCAAAAAAGGCTTTAACTTCGCTCTTTGTTTCAGGCCGGTCAAGATGGTTGTTACACATGGTCCGAGGCGCATTTGGATTTGATTCGTAAATGGGCAGCTTCCGCTGAGTCGATTATTCACGGACGTGCATCGGGTTTGGACGCGGCTGTGTGCACATACGGTAAGGATTTGTAATTTTTGGTGAAATTATGGTCCATAAAGCTGGCAAAATTGCTGCATCAGGAATAGGAATGCGTAGGTTGGTCCTAGAGTTTGATTGTGAAGATCACAAAAGCTGCTATGTCAGCCGGATGTCTTGTGTCGTAGTAGGTAGATGTCATCCTTCATGCTATATGTCTCTGATTAGAGAATAATTTTTAATGAGGAGCTTCATGTTTCGCTATTTTGCACATTCACATGAGCCAAATTCAGTCTTGATACTGATCGAGATCCTTAGTAGTGAAGTAATTCGTGGCCGAGACAATGGCGTAGTAGTTGATAGCTTCAGTTTTGCAAAGCAGCTAAAAGGAATCCCTTGTGATGAAAGGCTTTGTGTTGATTCTTATTTTCCACTTCGCATTGGTAGAGCACCTTTTGTCTTGTAGGCCGACGCCTCGGGCAATATCAAAGCCTTGAACTTGACGTTCACGTGTGCTCACACGGTACTGGATAGCGTCATGAAGGCGTGTTTGCATTGCTAGCTTTCCCCCACTTGCACCCGCTTATGTTCCTTGCACGTTTTGTGTTTGATGTGCATGATTAATTTAGCCAGGCCAGTAACCAGCTTTAGTGAGGGCTAGATCAAGTGAGCATTTTGAGAAGCAATTATGAGTTTCACGGCAGCAATGGTTATTTAGATGAGGAGCTTGTCTGGATGTTGTTTATTCTTGCTTTCCTATTCAAAAGAGCTAGAATTGATGCAGATTACTAAATCAGCCTTTTTTCAGGTGGCGTTGCATGTTTCAAACCCGGTAGCCGTATTCACCATCTCAGAAAGTAAGCGCATATTTTGATTCTGATTCTGGTATTGACTTATGTTCTCTTTCAGCCTTCCTGAATTAAAAGTGATGTTGGTCAATTCGAAAATCGAAAGAAATACGTCGAGAATGGTGGCAACGGTCAAAGATAAGCTTAAGAAGGTACCATTTTTTCTCGTCTTGATGGATTGAGGATTCAGTACCGTCTTTTATTTCAGTTTCCACAAGTCGTCGAAGGTATTTTCAATGCCATTGATGCAATTTCCCAAGAGGCCGTGAGAACATTGGATCGTTCGGATCACGATCAGAAGAAGCTGTGTTCAGAGGAGGAGCATCATCAACTTCAAGTGAGTCCATGTGTATTTGTTCATTTCTGCTTTCTGCTTCTCTGGCGTAAAATCGGCGTCATGAAAGCGGGTACTAGACCGCTATTTCTTCATCCTAATCGGTGCTGTGCTGCACGTAGTCTTGCGGTGTGGGCAGCTGCTTACAAAGGAGCTGTGATCTGGCAGCTTTTCTACTAGTCCTCGTCTCTTCTGTTGCAATAACAGCAGCATATTCGGCAGCTAGCAGTGTGAATTTTCTGATTCCTTCGGCTGTTGTGAAGTTTGATCTTCTCCTTTCGCTACCACCGTGTGCTGTGCTGTGGTGGTGTTCTATCATTTGCTGCTGTGCTGATGGATGTGCCTTATTTCAGGCGCAATACGCGGAGGTGTATTCGCAATTGGCTGTAAGTGTTCTACTTCTTTTGCGGCGTATAAATGTCGTCAGTCTTTCGACGTGGCTGGCCTGACCGTGGAATATTATGGTCTTTCTTTCTGCACAAAATTCCGCATGCTTTGATCATTTCGATTGCATTATCATCGTCAGTATCCTGCTGCATGCAAATCACTGGCAGGGATATTTGCTTCGTATGTGATGCTGAAAGACGCGTTCATCATGCGTCTAGAATCTAGTTGAACGTGGTTACGTTCCGAGTTGTCAGCATGAAAGGCTGATTATACATGGCATGCTCATCTGTTATGATCAATACATTTGCATCCAAATTTCCATGTCTTCCGTGTACATGGAATGTACATTTTGAATGGTGCATTTTCCTCGCTTGACAATAGTCGAGTAGCTGACGTAATGAATCAGATCTCATTTTCAGGATCTATGCCGTATGAACAATCAATTATTAATCGCCTTGGGCGTCGGTCATCCGAAAATCGATCAAATATGCACGACGTTAGCCAGATATGGGATTCATCCGAAAATGACCGGTGCAGGCGGCGGCGGTTCAGTGTACGCATTTCTCAAACCAGGTACTGCAGGTAACCATCTTTCGGAAGCTTTGCTTTCGCTAATGCAATGTCCACTCCACCATCCCCCGCTTCTGTATAGAGAATAGTTTATTCGGGTCTTCCTGTTCACTGGGGGATGCTGCAATTTCATGCTTTCCACGCTTGTTGCATTTCTCTCACGACTGGTGGATTTATTCGTGAAAATAACAAACGATCCTTCGTTTCAGACACTTCGCAAACCATATTGGATATGATTTCGAAAGAGATCACGAATATGGGATACGAGATTTGGCAACCGCCTTTGGGTGGAGATGGCGTCATGATGCATTCAACGAAACCGGATATTCTACAAATGCCAGGAATGTAAGTATATTCGTTGCTTATTGAATTGGCAGCTGTGATTAATCGAGTTTCATATATTCCAGGGCGTTGGATAGCAATTCGGATCGATTGTCGAACAAATTGAGCGATGGTTCGATACCGGGGCAATGATTGATCCTATTCAAAAACGCCGTTTCGGATATGGTCGAGCAATCGCAATGGCAAACCGCGTGATCAAGCAAGCAAGGTATCCTTTTTATACTTAAACCACTTTTTACGAAAAAAAAACGGCGATTCAAATATGCAATTTTCCTTTATGCCTGAAATGCGCAAGATTTTTTGTGTCATGTCAGCGAATGATCTAGCTTGCTTCTTATGTTAGGATGCTTTCTTTCTTCCCTCGCAATAAGTTAGATTATCCTATTAGATTTCCAAGGCATGATTTTTCTGTGTAATTTTTATCACGCATTCTTTGGCATCGGGTTTTTTGACACTTTTTTAAAAACTATCCTTCTTTTTGAAAGAGTGCAAAGCGTGAATATTTCATTAGATTTGATGGGCGGGGATAGGGATTTTGTTTGAACAGTAGCTAATTGTTTCTTAGAATATGGTGATCGGCCATTTGCTCATTAAGGAATTGTGGTGTAAACAGGTAGGCATTCGTTTTGTATGGATGGAGAGGAATATTTTGCATTCCTGGGTCTTCTTCACTGTACGTACGCGTTTGAGAATATATTCGATGGATTAGGATTATTTTTTAGTGAATGAATTTTTTTGTTACAAATTTGGAGACGCTTACGTTCGTTGATAAGCTTCGATCGATTTTGTTTGTTAGGAATTCATTTTGGAAAATGTTATTCTGATTCGTATTATTATTCGCCTACTGTTCCACATGCTAAAATATACCTGGGCTTAGAGAAGCTGATTATGTACGCGATCGCATTCCATAGTATGCGTTATTAGCATAAATCACGTAAATATCGATTACGAACCCCCGTCCCCAGTACCAGAGGAATCACAGAAATCCCAATTTACGATCATTCTAGTAATTCTTCGCCTTCTTTTACGTCTTTCAAATTGAGAAGTTCGAGGCTGCCTTTGCCTTTGGAATCTCTGCGGATCAAATCGTCCAATTCGCGAAATCGACCCGGTTCCGTGACGCCGACCTGAAAAAAGCCGTGTGTTTCTAGCTGTCAATGATAAGCTAAATACGCTTACCAATTCCAAATTTCCCGATTCCCAATTCTCGTTTTCGATGGTCAAGAAACCGATCAATTTCTCTTTCAACGCCTTCGCACTGTGCGACGGGACGAATATACGAATACGCATTTTGGCTCGTTCGATTGACATTTGTTCACGAAGTTTCGGTATTACTTCGAGTGCCTGAAACGAAGAGACACTTTTAGTTTGTGTCCTGGATGCTTCACTTCTGGTGTAGTGGTTAGCACTCTTGCTCTCTGCTCATCAGACCAGGGTTCGATTCTCCCTGCCGGTATAAAGTTTGTGCGTATTTGGTGTCGCTGTTCCCTCGAGCGCTCCGTCAGGAGTTTGGAGCAGATGAAGATCAAATAAAACAAACAAGCATCAATGCATGCCAAAATATGCCGCAATTCTTACCTGCTGTTTCGTGGAACGATTCGGTTTGACCGAGAAGTGAATATCGTGCAATGCCTTCTCGATGATTCCAACTGGATACGGACGTTTCGTATCCGGATCGACGCACATATCCGCAACCGTGGTGGCGATATCTTTGAACGACGATTCCAATTGCACTGTACGCTCCTTTTCGGAAACTTGCAGTTCGCCTTTGTCCAGAATCTGAAATGAATATTTTCATTAGCAAAGTTTGAAAATTAGCGACCATAATGGGCCCATATTGTGAGTGCATTGCATGAAGAAGGAAATTAGAAATCCACACGTACCTGTTTGCAAATTTCAGTCGCATCTTCGGTACCGAATGCTTCCACTAAATCCTCGCGTTTCGCAACTTGGCCCTTGGATACGTTGTTGAATACGGTGTGCGTTTGAAGAACTTCGTCGATATCTTTCTCCCTGAAAAAGCAATTTTCCTGCTAGAATTATGATATTTCAGAGCAATGGCAGGATTTATCACTGCATGTTTGAGGGGTGGAAGATCAAAAATGGATATGCTAGCTTTGGAAATCCAAAGAATTCTCTAATGTGAAATCCAGATTACAGAAATCTCAAATTTCTGGCCTCATGGCTTCAGCCTGACACAGAAATAATTTATGTACTTACGATTTATTCCTCCACGATACCACTTTATTCTTGTAACACGCGATTTCGAATCGTTTCCCCGATTTCTTCATTCGAACAACGGCCACGTTGGTCAATCGCATTTGATTCGTTGGCGTAAAAATATTTCCAGCCATTTTGGTCAATGTATTTTGAATGTAATTCGATGAATACAAGATGAAGAACGATAAAACTAACTCGACGATGCAAAATAAGGACGTATTTTTTAAAATTTTGGATAGGATTACCAAAATTTCACAATATTCCAGAAATGGAAGAAATCTAGATTTTATGGGGGCGGAGCCAAGGATCGAACTGCTTATGACAAAACGCTCAGGTTGTGCGCCACGGCTAACAAATGATGGCATTCCGAACGAGGATGCGGATATTTCCTCTTCCACGAGACTGCGTTAATTTTCGCTGACGTATTTCTTGAAAAGTCGGCCGGAAGTGGAAAGAGGAATTCATATTTTTACATAATATTATTGCTTCTGATCTTGCGCCGACTCGTCCTGAACGGAATTATCTTGGAATTTATCATAGAATTTCTATTTCTCGTATTCCAGGTAAGGTTTTCGAAAATTCATTCATTATTTTTGACTGAACAATGAAATTTTGAAGAAAGAATTAATCAATATTTCAGAAAGGCATGCTTAGTAATGCGCCTTCATTTTAGCAATCATCCGAAAATGCCATCGGACGCCAAAAAGAAACGGGACGCTAAAAAGAAGGAGGCGGCCAAATCTCGAACTACCAAACGTCCAAACAACGTGGGCGATCCGAATGATGATCCGGAAGAAAACGGAATCGAACAACCGTTGGAAAACGCGGATTTGGCGGAAAATGGCGTGGATGAATCACCTCCTACAGGTATGGAATTTTCAAAATCTAAAAAACCCCGTTATTAAAATTCCTCTATTTTAGCAAATGGAACCGCAGACGAAATCCACGATCTTGCTGGCCAATTCGAACGCGTGGAAATGGAGAATGCCGAGTATCGATCCTGCACCGGTGTTCTGGCGTCGCATCCACGTTCGAGGGACGTGAAAGTGGAAAGTTTTACGGTCACGTTTCACGGGGCCGAAATCGTCACCGATACGACGCTAGAATTGAATTGTGGACGCCGTTATGGATTAGTTGGATTGAACGGAAGTGGTAAGTGTTTGAGTCATTGTGGCTTGTAGATATTCGCTTCAAACTTGAACTAAATCCTACTTCATTTCAGGAAAATCGACCTTGCTGCAATGCATAGCGAATCGTGAAGTGTCAATACCGGAACACATCGACATATTCTTATTATCTCGCGAAATGGCAGCTTCGGATAAGACGGCCCTTCAAGCGGTTCTCGACGTCGATGCGGTTCGGGTGCGTTTGGAACGCGAGGCGGAAGAATTGGCTCACTTGGATGACCAAGGTAATCGCAGTGTTGATTTTGTTAAAATTCAGTACTAACGTCGTGAACTTCGGTTTCAGAATCCCAGGATAAACTGATGGACGTTTACGAACGGTTGGACGAGCTTGGTGCGGATACTGCGGAAGTTCGAGCTGCTGAAATCCTGCATGGTTTGGGATTCACGAAGATGATGATGCAGAAGAAATGCCGAGATTTTTCTGGTAAGCAGCTATGCGATTGATTTTCATTTGCATATTCTAAAAGTAGCATCGTTTTCAGGCGGTTGGAGGATGCGAATCGGTTTGGCTCGAGCGTTATATTTGAGACCGTGCCTGTTGCTGCTGGACGAGCCGACTAATCATCTGGATTTAGACGCTTGCGTGTGGCTGGAAGAAGAGCTAAAAACGTAAGTCCCTTTTCTTCTCATTGAATATGGATTATTCAGCAGGCTGTTCTTTTTCAGCTACAAACGTATCCTGGTCATCGTATCGCATTCGCAAGATTTCATGAATGGCGTCTGTACCAATGTGATTCATTTATTCAAGAAGAAGTTGGTTTATTACGGAGTAAGTGCTAGTATCCTTCCTTTTGGATATGCATAAAGCGAATCATGATGACATGTAAGGCCGAGGATAAGAGTGTCATCTTTAGAATGACACGGTGCTCAAAACTCGGAAGCGATATGATATTGAATCTGAACATCCCATACAGATGTCCCGTGAATTGCGGTAGAATTGAACTACATCCCGCCTTTATTTCAGGGAAATTACGATCAATTTTTCAAAACCCGCATGGAATTGTTGGAGAATCAAGGAAAGCGATACGAATGGGAACAGGCTCAATTACAGCATATGAAAGTAAGCTGCCTCAGATTCTGATTTGATTTCTATTGTAATAAGATCGTATTTTCAGGATTACGTTGCTCGATTCGGTCACGGTAGTGCAAAATTGGCACGGCAAGCTCAAAGCAAAGAGAAGGTCATGAACAAGATGGTTGCCAGCGGTTTGACGGAGAAAGTGGTTCAAGAGAATGTAAGTATTTTGAAACTCGCTTTGCATTACTTCTAGTTGACGAGTATTTCGTTTTTCAGGTGAAGCAATTTTATTTCTTCGATCCTGGTGAAGTTCCGCCACCGGTGATCATGGTTCAAAACGTGTCATTCCGTTACGGACCTGATAAGGTAAATTGCCATGTTGATATTTGAGCCTGATTCTAAGAATAGATCTTGTTTTTAGCCATTGATTTACAAAGATCTGGATTTTGGCATTGATTTGGATACGCGCGTCGCTCTCGTCGGTCCAAATGGTGCTGGAAAATCGACGTTGCTAAAGCTGTAAGTAAAATTTGCGAGTAAGAAAAGTCAAAAATACTAATATTTTATTTCAGGCTAAGCAGTGAATTGATGCCAACCGATGGTTTGATTCGGCGACATTCGCATGTGAAAATTGGCCGCTATCATCAAGTAAGCGTCATATCATTTCCCCGAATTCTCCAATTTAATACTGCTCCCATTTCAGCATATGCACGAACAATTGGACCTGAGTCTGTCGGCTTTAGAATACATGCTGAAATGTTTTCCCGAGGTCAAAGAGAAAGAGGACATGCGTAAGATCATTGGACGTTATGGGTTGACTGGACGGCAGCAGGTAAGCATAATTATTTTATCTCGAAGCAAAACTCGTGTAGTTCTCTTTTAGGTTTGTCCAATGAAGCAGTTGTCGGATGGTCAACGATGCCGAGTCTCGTTCGCCTGGTTGGCTTGGCAGTGTCCTCATTTATTGTTGCTCGACGAACCGACCAATCATTTGGGTAAGCTGCAAACTGAATTTGCAAGCTAAGCTCCGACAGTCGGTTGATTTTAGACATGGAGAGCATCGATGCTTTGGCCGAAGCGATCAATGCATTCGAAGGAGGAATGCTTTTGGTTTCCCACGACTTCAGGCTGGTTAGCCAGGTGAGTGATTATATTGATCAGTGCCTGCCTGTCCAGCAGATCAGCATTCATGAACTCATCCTGACTTCTGTTTCAGGTTGCGGAGGAAATCTGGGTTTGCGACAAGCAGCAAGTCAAGAAATGGGACGGTGATATTTTCTCCTACAAAGAACACTTGCGAGCTGCCATCGAGAAACGGAAAAAGAAAAAGGAGAAGATCAATCGTTGATATTAGATTCTGTGACAAAATCCTGATTACTAATGAGGTGGCGTTTATGGATGTGCATCGAAATTTCTGGATGTTGATTTTTCATAATCGAATGATGAGGAATAGATATTTGCTTGATTATTGATCGCGTGGTTCGGATTCGTGGTCGTGCGGTTACAGTAACCCATGTACAAGGCGTTACCGCCATTATTTTTGAAATTTGGTATAAGCAGCGTAGTCCCTGCGACTATGCCGTGTGCGGTCAAGGATTACGGTATTTTCCAGAAAGCCGAAAAAAGAAAAAATCTGAAAATCCCATATGATCTTCACCAGATTGATCATTAATTGATAAAGTGTTAATTAATTTGCAATATGACTACACCAACACCATCGGATACGAACGCGGCGGCTTCCGGAGGAACTTCGACGCCTACGAACGCCGTTGGTTCGTCGTCGACTAATTCGGCTGAGAAAAATCAAATTTGTCAATGGATCACGGATTTGACGAATCCGAAAACACGCGAAACCGCTTTGTACGAATTGAGGTAAGTCCGAGAAGGATTCATTATTGTTGCACAATGATGCGCAGAATTTAGCATTCTTAAAATGATCATGTATTTCATTTTCAGTAAGAAACGAGAATCGGTACCGGATTTGGCCGTGATGTTATGGCATTCATTCGGAACCGTGGCGGCATTATTACAAGAAATCATCAGCATTTATCCGGCTATTAATCCGCCTACGTTGACCGTAAGTGATTTTTCTGAACAAGGGCGTTCCGATTAAAACCAAATTATTTTTTCCAGGCTCAGCAATCGAATCGTGTTTGCAACGCGTTGGCATTGATGCAATGCATCGCGTCTCATTCGGAAACTCGTGGTCCATTTTTACAAGGTAAATTTATTCCATTTCATTTCATACATCCACTACAGCTGTTTATTTTCAGCGCATATCCCGTTATTCCTGTATTCATTCTTGCATACGACCAGCAAGACGCGTCCGTTCGAATATTTACGCTTAACCAGCTTGGGAGTGATCGGCGCATTGGTCAAGGTAAATATTATTATCAGTTATACTTATTCAAATCTGAATGCTTGAATTTTCAGACCGACGAACAAGAAGTGATCACATTCTTATTGACGACGGAGATCATTCCGTTGTGTTTACGCATTATGGAACATGGCAGCGAATTATCGAAAACGGTAAGCCAGCATTCGTGGTTTTTATATTGCGAATTTAGCATGATCACGTATTTCAGGTGGCAACATTCATTTTGCAAAAGATTCTACTCGACGAGACTGGCCTGGCGTATATTTGTCAAACGTACGATCGATTCTCGCACGTGGCTATGATTTTGGTGAGTAGTTTTGTGTGCTTTGATTGATTCTGGCCATATCTGGCGTGGAATGCTGGCTGAGATATTCTCCCCCCCCCCCCACCGGCAAGGCGTATTTCATCATGCAATTGCCATGAAAGCATCGTAATTGCATAATCTTTTTTCAGGGCAAAATGGTGATATCATTGGCGAAAGAACCGTCCACCAGATTGCTGAAGCACGTGATCCGTTGCTACAGTCGACTTTCGGATAATTCGCGGTAAGTACTATCTGATTAGAATGCTGATTTGAATAATCGATATATTCGTTATTTCAGTGCTCGAGAAGCTCTTCGACAATGCCTTCCGGATCAATTGCGAGATGCAACGTTCGGCAACGCTTTGAAAGACGATCAATCTACTCAACATTGGCTGACGCAATTGCTGCATAATTTGGACAATATTCAACCGACCATGTAAATGGAAGATATACGAACGATTATTGAGGACTGATTCAGAAAGGAGGTATTTTGGAATATTTTACCATGCGCATGTATATTTCTGTTGATTAGACTGATCATGATAAGGGGGCTAGTATACTGTATGTGTACAATGTTGCGATACCGGCTGAAAAATATACTCGAAATACGTTTTCCCCTGTGTGATGTTGAGCTTTGGTTTCACCGATTTATTCGGTTTGTATTTGAATATGCTAATTTGATCATGGTGATTGCAGTATTGGTGAATCGCATAGCAAGCCTGGATTGCATGATCATGATTATTGCTGTGCATTGCACAAATTCTGATTACAGTATGACCTGAAGCAAGTTTTCGAATTATTGCGCAATTTGAAAGTCATGGCTTATTTCCTGCTTCATCATGCAAGCAGGTGTCGAAAAATTCGAATTTCCGATCAGATAAAACGCCTAAAGTAGTTATGCGCGTTTATTCAGCAGCCACATCGGTTTTTCAGCAATTCCAATTTTCCAGAATAAATGACCAATGCGCAGAGACGCTTTTATTGTCCATTTTTCAAAGTCATGAAACTGCTGGTTTTTCTCACTCTACTCAGCTTAGCATCACTGCTGGAAGCTGAGAAAAATGAACCGCCAGAAATCACTGTACATTGGGATAAGTATTTCGAGAAAATTACTTCTACTGATAAGAAAAATCGGGGTCTAACCACTCTTTTGATTTGGAATGATATCGTGAATCTATTGACTGGAAGATGCCTAGGGAGTAATTCGGGCGTTCAAGGGCCATGGAATGGTGGTATGCTGAATAGCCCATCACAAACGCAAGGCCCAGCACAACAAGGTCAGCCCAGTCAAGGATGCGTGCAAATAAATGGTTCCAGTACTATTCTGGGAATATTTGGAAGCATGGCAGCGGCTGGACTAAGTTCATTCGCTAGCATGGCCGGTGCTTTTTTCAGTATCCTTGGATGAAAGTGATAAGAAAATGCTGATTTTCCGACTAGTGAATACAGGATGATAATTTTGAATTGACAAATTTCGTCATATGATTAGTATAGGGAGTATTTTTGGCCAAGGAATCATGCTCTATCACCTTGTGCTGTTCAAATCGACCAAAAATCGATATATTGGAAATCGATATGTCTGATCAAATCTGTAAATATTGATCAGATATCAAAATAAGGCAGATTTTTGGAATCAGCCCGCTTAGCTATCCCAGAAAATGCGTATTAGATGCAACAATTTTATCAAAATCGATTTTTGAAATTCCAGTGGCTCTCCTCCTGCAGCACATGATCTTTGATCAATGATAATTTTGTAGAAAATGAAGCTAGTTCAGGCATGTAGATATTTTTCATGGATAATCGATCACGCTTTATCGATTTGCGTCGTCGAAACTGATCGATCACGCTTATATAAGAAATCGATATTTCTGATCAACTTTTGAAATATGCACCCCATAGCAAAATTAATGATACCACGTTGATCAGCGTGTCAATCTATGCTAGAAAACATGCTTTCAGTGCATCCATCACGTAAATCACCGATTTCGAAATTTTGAAAATTGCTATCCCTCAGCATGTAAGAGTGACTTTCTGAGAGAATTCACCCATTTTCAGAATGGAGGTATCATTTGAAAAACTGGAAATGGCTGATTAT